>NW_019379454.1:54304-77835 GCF_000648655.2 Copidosoma floridanum | reverse complement strand
GGCAATTCTATAATTTTATAATACTAAAATAACTTTTAAGGATTTTAACATAATTTGTGTATTTTAAAACTCCTAATAAATTGTGAACATCCTATTTACGACAAAAAAAGCCGCCTGTCTACTGCTATTTACTTAATGTTGAAATTTTAATCAGTAAATGAATTTGATAATCACAATATAAAATAGGTTTGTAAATATTTTAAAACTGTTTGCAAATCTTTAATAAGGTGTGCTACTTTTATTTATTTTTAGACAGCCAGAAGAATAATAACCAATGAAACAGTTTGATGATAAAGCAATAAAATTTATTTGGCAAGATTCTGAGACAAAACATTTTTTATAATACCGCAGTATTTTGTTAAAAAAAAAAGAAAAAAAAAAAATCACCTTTAAGGGTGATGATTGTAATAAACATATTCTTAGGCTGTAGATTATAAAGGAAGTTTAATCATTTATATTGAATGCAGAGAAAACATCGTGATACCTTTAACAATGATACCATCGGGTGAGTGCAAGAAAGAGTCTTTTTAAAGTAAAAGTCAAGAAAGAGCCTTTTTAAATTTTCGGGCAGGATGAAGTCCTCTTAAACTAAAAGAAAAAGCCTTTTTATACAGAGGTACACTCGCACGATCGTCGATTGGTATAATTAAGCCCAACGAATCGTTGCTCAAGATTATTCTTCGACATTTTTGAGTTCTTATTTGCTCCTCACCCAGCTCTCGGTTGGTTTCGTACCCCTGTACGAATCCACACATTTATTCTATACTGGAGCAAAACAAGGAGTTCAACAAAAAGATATCAATGCCTTTTTAACTAATTTGTTTACTTCTATTTTAAGGTAGTAATGTATATATTTTTACATATCAATTATATACATACCCACATAAATGTAGTACCAACTTAAAATCGGAGAAATAAAAATTAAAGGCTCTTTCTTATTTTCAGTTTGAAAAGGTTCTTTTACGCCTATTACTCTGAGAAGACTCTTTATTATGCTAACGTGATGAATTATTTAGAATCAGGAATTGTGAGAACTAAAAAAATTTTTTCTCTACGAATTTCTATATTAGTAAAAACTGAGTCTGGGTCTATTTCTGCTAGCAAAAACTTCGATTAAGTTACGGGGATGTTGTGATATTTCATTGTTTTAAGAAATTTCTGAAAAAATTTGTATAGGTATGTTTCAGTATCATAAATAACATATTAAAATTTCAAAGAGTCTAAATACACCATTTTTGAGAAATAAAATCACGAAGTTGGCCACTTATACACATGCTTTTAGATGGACTTGTCGGAAAATGCACGTTTTTACTCATAACTTTTGAAATTTTCTTAAGAATCTTTTAAAAAATTATTATGTTAGGGTTTATTATAGTTGAAATAAGTATACTAAAATTGAGGAAGCCTAGCTTCACCGTTTTTAAAATATAACAGTTTAAAGTCCAGTTACAACGTTACTAGAATACCTATATAGTGGTACAGTCCGAGGCGAAAGTAAGGTTGATTTGTTGTTTTAACGTTTGTGTTTACTTTCCTGGGCATTTTTCTGTTCCATACACCTAATTTTTAAATTATTTACCTGTTTTGTTAAGAATAATCACAACAAAGACATTTCTAACATAAAAATTCAATTTTGAAACTGACTGTACCACGACAACCCCCTCAAAATAGTATCAACATATACATTTGTAGTGCAAAATCTTTAAAAAAAATCTACAGTTTTCTGAAAAAATCGACCAATTGTTTATTCTAGTTTTCCATTTTATTCTTAAAATCATGAAGTATTCAAACTATTATTGTTTACTGTATTTAAGTGCATACTTTTTTATGATAAATCAATTCAGCTATGATTCTCAAAAATCAATATGTAGAGCTATGAAAAAGGCATTTTAAAGATTTTAAAGTTAAGCTACTAGTCGTGAAAGTTCCGCGAACTTTTTAATAAAAGCAACCTATGTCACGTGGTTAAAGATACCGATAATGCGATTGTTACTATAACTACAAAAAAAAAAAAAATTAGCTGCCTTGCTTTGCGTGGCAAGAAATGTTTTTTGATGGTTTATCATATCAACTACAAACAATCAAATAAATTTATGATCGATGGCGATAGTTAAAAGAGCAATTTTAATTGTGAAATTTTAACATTTTGTATAGTTATTCATCCATAAAAATATATATAGTGCCACCTTCCAAACAGGAGAAAAAAAATTTTTGTTCACTGTATATGATTTACGCACTGTCAAAAATTTTGGTAATTATTTCTGAAAAAGTACAATATCAATTGATTGTAGGTAAAAAGATTAATTGTTTACACAGAATACAAATTTTTTTTTGAAACCGTACTCTGAGTTACAAGTGGTTGAAACTAGTATGTGTTGAAAAAAAAAGCTTTGTTCAGTCTCTGTAAGACTCTTTAACCTAAAATACGCACTATTTATTAAGACTAAAGAATCTACTTTCATGTTTGTATATATATGTAGTACGAATTTTGTCAATGCAATAACAACAAGGTATTGATAAGGAATGTAAATATAAGCTCAAAAATATAATATATGCACGTAGTTAAATATTAACGTATAATTGGATGTAAGTTGTACTTTACTGGTAATGATCATATTTGATATAATCGTAGTAAAAGTATGAGTTTTCTTCTGCCCTCGGCTTTTTTTTGTCGTAAATAGGATGTTCACAATTTCTTAAGAGTTTTAAAATACACAAATTATGTTTAAATCCTTAACAGTTATTTTAGTATTATAAAATTATAGAATTGGATTGTTAACAAGAGGTATCAAAGTAACAATATTAATTTATTTAGATGTATTCGAAAAAAAATGTTGACTACACACACACATATACATATTTTTTTTTTTCAACAAAACATAAATAAAAGAAATGAAGACCAAATGATACATTAAATTAAAAAAAAAAGAAAGAAAAAATTTCTACCATGAAGTGGATTTGAACCCTTAAGTGCAAAACAATCTACGAAGGGGCATAAGCCTTAACCATCTTAGCTATCCAAAGAACGAGAGATATCCCTTTCGAAGTCACATATGTTCATGGATATCCTCCGGAGCTTGTCTTACAGTTTACAGCAGTTAATAGGATGTGTAAAATTAATAAATTAGTGGTTAAAACTGTACTGAAAACCTTAAAAAATAGTTGAAGCTATATATTTTTTGAAAAATAAATGGATTTGGGAATGTTAAGAGTAAGGGAGAGTTAAAAAATAATGTATTGAAATCAAAATTCTGTGTATATAAATAATAAGCATTTAGTTACACGATTCAATTAAATAAGATTCATAGATAACATTGAAGCCAGAGCGAGAGCAAGTCAGTTATATATATACATAGCATGTAAGTACTCGGTTGCAGAGTCAAAAGACTCTCGAAAAAGAAAAACTCGTGTCGTCGCTTGCTTTGGCTGTGCACTCAGATATATACAGCTAAATAGCCGACATTTCCACTCCTCTCCTCGTAGGCGCACATTCGGTATACCCCTTCCACGCGTCTCCAAAATGTGCGCCTATATGGATATTTCCACGTGAATCCACTCTTCTCATACCCCTACTGTGCTTCTCAAATAAAATAAAAAATGGGCGCCTGGTTCGGCTGCTTGGCCGCGGCGTGGCGCTTGAACCACTGGAAAAAAGTGGGCACACTCCGTAGCATGGCAGTCAGCAATCTCCCTACTAATCTCTGACACTAACTTCATAGCTTAACACTGACTTAAACACCGTAATTACAATTTTACACGTGGCTTAACTTTTACAATCCTCGTCGCCAAATGTGATGTATTAAGGTACAGTGGGTAAATAAAATGTAAAACATTACTTGGAATTATAATATAATGTAAGAGTTTATTAAAAGTACGTAATGGTTACAGAGTAGGTGTACATCGTGGTTGATGTTCACTGATTGTCGACTAGTACGCAACTGAACTGAAATATTCGAGTAGGGCACCTATTTATGTGTCCTCTGAATATAATAGCATGTGTTTGTAATGTAATGTATGAAGCGATGTCACAGTAGCCAAGTGGTGCTCCCCATTAGGTGGCCTTACTTAGGCTCTAATGAAAGCAAAAACATAGTCGTAACGATTAAAATAAAAATCTTTAAATTTTACGCCCCCAATGAAAAGTTATAACGATTTTGTGAAAAATAGTGAATTTTGGAAAAATTATATTATGAGCGATATTTACGCTCTAATTGAAATAGCTGTAACTTTTGAATGGAAGCACTAAATCGAAAAAAAAATTTTTAATTTATAGGTCTTGATTTCAGCTTTCATTTGAGCTCAGTAAGTACACTCGAACTGTTAAAGGAGTTCAGCTACACGTATTAGAATGAGATGAAATTTTTCGAAAATTGATAAAAAGTGACTTTTACAAAATTTTGTATAACTTTTGACCAGCAAATTTTGTAGTTGCATCGCTTTAGATATTTGTTACTGATGTCATTTACGGTAGTAATACCATGATAGTTTAATTTTACCCTGAAAGTTTTTTATTTTAATTAAACCTCTGATTTCGAAGCTTACATATTTATACATACATAAATGTATATACCTATATTATACAGTTGTTTGTATAAAACATTCCATGCAACCTTTCACAATTTTTGTTGACCTTCTACTGACTCCCCTCACTGCCCACTATAAAATAAGGTAAAATTCCGTCATTTTCTCTCTTATTGTGGCTTATATTACTTTTTGTTCAGACCCTTCACAGTCCTCCACAACATCTTGCAGCCCCCTCTCATACCTTACTACCCCCTCTCCTCACAGTACCACACTATCTTTGTGGTATCGAACTGAAGTCTCAGTAACAAATCACGAGCCTTAATACCCATCCAACCACATTTATGTAACATATTATTCAATTTTGAAATTATCTTAGCAGTATACTACGGTGAAAGATAAACTTTGAAAACACACAAATCCGTGCATGTGTGTATGTTAGTGGACATTATTTGTTAGTATTACATATATTAATAACGTGGGAAATATATGCTGACGTCAGTTCTGCTATTCTATGTTATTTTTCATCAAAATGCCCCACCTCCTTACATCGACCTTTAAAATAATTAAATATTTACTTTGAAACACATATTTCATAGATACTTTGACACTGCCGAAGACGCAAATAAATAGGACTTTATACATACAAATATTTATTAATTAGTTCATTAAAAGAACTATGGGTGAGATCATGAATGCTTTCATTTTAATTACATTTAAATTTGTATTAGTTTAAAGTTATTGGTGCGCTAAGCTGTTTTCTGGTAATGTTGGAGATAAACTAAGTAAAAAATGTTTATTTCTGATTTGTCTATGTATGGCATGATACTAATATATACATAAATTCAAATAACGCTTAATCTTACAATAATACGACACTGCCCTATTAAGGAGGCCATCTTACAGAACCAGTCAGGTAATTAAAATAATATTCATTCTGCTGTTACATGTATACATGTTTCATAAAAAAGTTTTGTTATTACTTGTATTTCACGTAGAGTATGAATAAATTAAAACAGAATTTTGTTTTAAAGGTTTAAAAATTAGATCCGTATATTAAAAGCAGTTAGTTTATTTATTTATTTAAATACAGTTGGATAATCCTCATTAGAATTTTATGATAAAGGAAAAAATTCTTTATACCAAGAATATTAGTAAATGTAGGAGGAGAACAAGATCGAAGAATGCTTCTTGTACTATCACTAAAAAGTATCAGGATCTGAAAAAAATATAAAACTGGAGAATACATGCAAACAGTTCCTTATTCTCGTATGGAGCGACAGATGGCCTTGTTATTGACAGTCTAAAGACATTCTTTAGAAAACTCATATTATATTAAAATTTACTTAATTATTTTATTGCGATTTTAATTAATATGAATAGTTTACCTCATTTACTCTAAGTATATTTTTTTTGCTTCAAAACATCAAAGATTCTTATTTCTCATCGATTAAATGTAAAGTTTTTCATCAGGCTCTATTATTGAGCCCTAAGTCGTCACTGTATATTTTATAGAGTTCGTATCATCGAGCTTCTTCGAGCTAAATATTTACTTACTTGAACTGTTGAGTTATAAAGTTGTGTGCGTGTTTAAGAAAATAGATAAGTTTGCTTTCAAGCGATAAATATGTACATCGATTTATCGCACCAAAAATTAATCCATACAAAAGTTTTTTAAAAGCGCGATTGAGGTTAAATACACGACTAAGTACTGCTAATCAAGGGCCTTGACATAAGGGATGTAATATAGGTAGTTCCCCTATTATTGACTTTGTTGTTGACAAGTAATAAAAAAAATAAAAATTTAAAAACGAAAAATTGTTATCGAGCAGTAAAAAGTGTTACAATACAGATGCGGTGTTAGCTCACTAGTAAGCGTGCTTATTACTGATACAACGCGGTTTGCTCCTTTAATTTCTAGACAATACAAATGGTACACTTATAGTTTCAATGGAAGGCATATATCTATAAAATATAGAGTTAACTTATTGCACATCCATGCGCCAAACACACATTTACACTAGATACATATACTAGTGGGGCTTCACTTTCTGCACGCTTTTTAAGCCAACAGTAATAAATAAAACAATAAGGAGCGGCGTTGACTCAGTGGTAAGTGTGCTTGTTACTGATACAACGCAGTTCTAGGGGTCGTGGGTTCGATTCCCGGTGAATGCAGATTTTTTCAAAAACTGTTTTCATCGGGAAAAGTTCCTATGTAACCCCGGCTGTTTCGGGGCGGGTTTTTCCGTGGAATTTTCCTTCAGAGTAATTCTAGAGTTTTTTCTTTTCCCCACAGATCTTCGGGCCTAGGTAAATGCGAAACAGTGTTAGGAGGTAGGGATTAGCGGATCTGATGCTCCAGGCAGGGATCGCCGGCCTCACCGTTGGTGCAGAGAGTGTCAGCTTAACTGGCAAGATGTTTTACCGGAAATACTCGCACTGTGCCCATGGATTAGGTACTACATCAGTAAAAGGGTTAGAAAATGGGTGCGGCAACACACCCCTACACATAGGTGGTAAGTGGGTGGCCCCAGTGGCTTGACCTAAGAGCTGTCGTGGTAACCCGAAAAAAAAGTATTACAATATTGCCGTTACCTTTATGCGATGTATGTTATCAAGGCATAAAAATTTTTTATAAGATAGTAAAATATGTGTTTCCGTATAATTTTTGCTAAGATGTTACACGAACACTATGGTTTAATAATGCATTCTCACTTTTGACGTGGTTATTACATCACAGTGTCAGTGATTTAAACTTTGAGGGTTTTGGCTCCATTACTCAATAAATTAAACGTAGAAACAGTTTATACGTACATAATAACCTCTTAATAATATTTCTGTAATTGTAGCTCAGGCTCTGGATAGTTGGGACAGGCTTGACATATCAAAACTATAGTAAGATCATTTACCCTATTCCAATCAAGAAACCTCTAATATTGTACAAATACATTTCCTATTATTGTTTCATTTATTTTTTTATTTTTTTTTTTTTTTTTTTTTACTGGGTTACCACGACAGCCTACTTGGCCTAGTCGCGGGGGCGCACCCACTCACCACCTATGTGTTGGGGTGTATTGCCACACCCATCTCTAAACCTTTTTCCTCGCCTCCTACCTGAATTCATGGGCACAGTGTGAGTATCTCCGGTGGAACACCTTGCCAGTTAAGCTGACACTCTCTGCACCGATGGTGCATCGGGTCCACTCACCACTGTGTAGCCTTTCCCCGGAGAAGACTCCATTATTCCAGGACGTCCACTCCTCTCCGGTTAAGCCGGCGCTCTCTGCCAAAGCATCGGATCCAGGCTAATTAGCATCCCCGGAGAAGCACCGTGTTCCAGGGGCCATTCCTCGCCGGTAAGGCCGGCGATCCCTGCCCGATGCCTGGCATCGGGTCCGCTAATCCCTACCCATAGCCCTAACACTGTTTCGCATTCACCCAGGCCCGAAAACCTGTGGGGCAAGGAAAAAACCCTGGAATTACTCTGAAGGAAAATTCCACAGAAAAACCCGCCCCAAAACAGCCGGGGTTACATAGGAACTTTTCCCGATGAAAACAGTTTTTTAAAAAATCTGCATTTACCGGGAATTGAACCCACGACCCCTACAACTACATTGTATCAGTAACAAGCACACTTACCACTGAGCCAACGCCGCTCCTTATTGTTTTATTTATTACTGTTGGATTAAAAAGCGTGCAAAAAGTGAAGCCCCACTAGTATATGTATCTAGTGTAAATGTGTGTTTGGCGCATGGATGTGCAATAACTTAACTATAAATTTTATAGATATATGCCTTCCATTGAAACGATAAGTGCACCATTTGTATTGTCTATAAATTAAAGGAGGAAAGTACAATCAAGCTCGTATATATGATGCTCTCTTCTTTAACTAAGGAGAGAGTGTATGATGCAAGGGCTATACTGTTGCACGCGTGACTTGTATTTGTATGTGCATGTATTTATGTTAGTGCACGACAATGCAGGCACTAAAGTTATAGTTACGCTAACTATACTGTATGTATCAAAACGGGGCTTATATGCTGGCTTGTATAAAACGTTTAAGCCATACTTTATGCACTTGTGGTTGACTATGTCTACATCGTAACTATCTTTACTACGTGACTCATTTTCGTACAACGTATATGTATTAAATTGGACATAATAAGTACAGTGGACCAGGAAAAAATTTATGTATTATGTGATAAAATTTTACTTTATAAAGACTGTGACAATGTAATTTATCGTCGTTGTTAAGAAAACTAACACTGATAAAAACTGTTTTTACACAATACACACTGCAGATATCAACTATTACTAACAGTTGTAGTAATGATGGTAATAAAGAGAATAGCACCTAAATTTTTTTTAAATTATCTGTTTGTTGTTTAAACATAATTTAAGAATCTCGTCACACGTAATTTGTTACAGTTGTCTCTAACTTTCAAACCATCTAATTCGCTTAAGTTCCGTATCAAGATAAACATAGCCCCTTCGATGCATCAATCGCTGCCTTGATACTTCAAATAATCTATTTTGTTATATATAAGTTTAATCTCCAAGACATAACAATGTGTAATTTAAAATACAAGAAAGTTCATTGTGAGTTGTGAATCGTGTACAAATCACGTTGCCCATTTAGGTAGGAGAGGGTGTGATAAAAATCTACGTGAAAGTGGGAGGATGATAGTGGATGGCACGTGATTTTTATGCTTTTCAAAGTATTTGAATTTCGAACAACGTGTAAAAAGTCTATGTTCACTACTATCGCAGCACATAAACAATAGACTTAATAAGCAATAACCAAAAAGCTTTGCCGATCGCTCATTGTAGTTTGTGTACAACTGGCAGTAAGTTTACGCGTACGAATAACTCAGTATGCAGAAAGTTAAGTGAGACATATAAAAATTTTGACCATTATATCGAGTATTGTTAGCTCATAAATTTTGAAATTAAAGTACGCTTTAAAATAAAACAAATACTTAAAATTTCATAGGATAGTGAAAAAATAGATAGAATAATAAAAAATGGATTCATTGTATCCGTTCGGCTTATCTTAGTTGAATTCTACTGTATGGAACTTGTATGCATATGTAAAGTTAATTTATTCTAAACGCTTTACTATAAAACTAGAAAGGATGTATTGTTGAAGTGATAGCGAAAAACGTTGAGGCAAACCTTCTTTTAATCAATGCTTAAAGTTCAATTGTGCTTCATTAGTTTTCTGGATTCAGTTTAGACAAAATGTCATTTCGTTTAAAAATTGTATGTGTTAGTGTTATGATAAATAAACAAAGAAGGTCCAGTAGCATGATTTCCTGTCTTGATCTTAACAATAAATGTTTCTGATTATTTCAACTTAATAGGAAAAAAACCAATAGTCATCGTTTGTGGCCTTGACGACAATGACTTAAAGCTATAGAGTAATGGATCAAGCACCTAAAGACAATAGAGCAGATAGTAATGAAAGTAACATTAATACACTGCTAGACTACTAAAAAAAACTTAATGTTAAGATACGTACCACTTACTAAAAAAAAGTAAAGTGATTAGGTTATGGAAAACTTAAAAACTTGGTTAACCTAATAAATAAAATATAGACAAAAAGTTGTATTTTCTTACGCAGATGAAAATAATAATATTGACAGAAAAAAACATCACTATTAGACTTGTAATAAAAAAATAAAAAATTTAAATTAAAACTCTATCATGAATGTAAGGATTTTAAAGTATTCTTCGAAAGAAAAAAATAATTAACAATAATAAAGGAAATCTAAATTTGAGACAACAAAATAAAGTTTAAGTTACAGAGCAATCGCAGTTAGAGGTTTAAAAATGATGATAGAACATTGACACATAGAGAACAACTCTTAACGTCTGAAATAAAAACAGAAGCACTTAGTAACACTAAGTGTCATTTATAAAAAAAAGGTTTTAAAGTTGTAATTACGAAATGTAGAAAAAGACATGTGAAATAAAGGCAGAAATAAAATGCTTCTATAGGCTACAAGAAAGGAAAGGATAAACTTAAAGCCCTAGAATGGAAAGTATAAATCAATCAAGAAATACCTGAAAAAACAGGAAAACTAAGACACCAAGACATGTGCATGTATATAGCCCATAGTATTAAGAATAGAGTCAAATAAAATAATGTTACTGTGAGTCGAGCGGAAAAGGGGAAAACGTATGGTGATAGATAAACATCAATACATTTTCGAAACCTTTAAGTTTGTGTATTCTAGCAATTTTATTAAACTAGAAAATTATCCCACTACAAAGTTCCAGCAAGAAGTCAAAAATTTACAAAGTAACCTCGTGTATTTCCTCTAGCTCCCTATATTACTATATCGTTCAAATAAATCCACCAACACTAAAATTGTATTGTTAAACTAAAGTACACAAAAACAATAAGCCTATTAGACCTGTAATCTCATTGAATAGTCCACCTTTCTATAAATTGTCGAAAAAATAAATAGAAATAGTTACATAAAATACTAATTTTGTATCTACTGTTAGCATTAAAAATTTCATAAAACTTATCAATAAGATATAAAACCTTGAAAACCCGCAAAACTCAATCTTAATCCTTCGATGTTGAAAAAAAATTTTTCCAAGTGTACCGATACTCAATGTAAAAAACATTAAAAATCAAGGAAAGAATCGAATTGTAATGTAACAAAGTTAAAAAAAACTTACAGATACTTAAAATTTTCTTAAAATAGAATTATTTTCAGTTTCGTAATAAAATGTTTTCCGCTATTCGCTCCGTACAACTCTTTGAAACAGTGCCACCAACGGGAAAAATTTTTCATACTTACAAATTAAAGCACCTATACTTCTTATGGAAAAAATTTTTTTTTTAGCATAAAGCAGTGAAAAAATTACTGTTTCCTCGAAACTTGTTAACAACACGAAAAATACTTAACTTAATTATAAGAGATTCGTTCATGCCTCAAAAAAAATGTACAAAGCGTCATGGCCTATAAGAGGCTATGTTATTCTTATAAGTAAGTACCGCCGTTTTTACCCATACAGGCAACGCTGTTTCAGATTGCTGCACGGAGCAAATAGATATACTCACACCCATTAGCCTGCTTCCAGCAGAAATTTTTGTGAATCGTTTGAAAAAAGATATTATGAAACATAATCTTAGTAATAAATTACTATTCAGGTAGTGTTATGTGGATAATGTAGTCTATTGTTGGACTGGCACAGATAGACAATTAGATATATTTTTTAAATATATTAACACATTATACAAGAATATTACATTTATATTAGACAGAGAGAACAGTCAGAAAATTGACTTTTTAAATGTAAGAATACACAGAATAAATCATGAATTAGTACAGTACCTTTCAGAAACCTGCTTACACAGACACTACTAGACATAAGAATTTCATTATTTATCAAAACTAATACAAAAAAAATACAATTCAAAAAAGTATAATATATGAATGCCGTTCGAATCCAAGAAAATCTTGCAAACGTTTATGACAAAAGATCAGACACTTTCAGTTATGCAAACCATTTAATTGAGTGTGAACATATTTATGATCAAAATTTTAAAATTTTGCAGACAAAAAATTAACGTAAAAAATTATATTTAATATAAGCATAAAAGATTATTAAAATGAAAAATTTAGACATTTTATTGAAGGATATTTTAAATCTTAAGTGTTCACCTTAACACAACTTGTATTGTGTATTTAATCAACATGTATGTACGTTTTCGTGTGTAGTTTTTCCATTGTTTTTCAAACTGTGATTATAAGTATGTATATTAAGAATTGAAGCACTACATATTACATAGTCCTGCTGTACACACGTCTGAAGAAGGTACTGTGATACCAAGACGGCTGTAACGTTTTCAAAACCGAATAAAGTGTTAACGGACTATTTTATTAAAAAGTCTATTTATTTAATCTAGAACATAATACTGACATATTTACAAAAGAGGTTGTAACTCAGTTTGTTAGAAACTAGTCTGAGGTACAGCTGGTCTAGTAGTGTGAGGGTTCAATTCCTGTTCTGTTCAACTTTTCAAAAAGTTAATTTTGGTTAGAATTTGTTTACAAGTCTCTTGTATGGCACTGCTCTTCAGAGCAACTCAGTATTATGTTTCGTGTGTATTATGAAAAAAAGGGATGCATGGCTGAATTAAACGTTTGAAAAAGGTTTGTACTCACAGAAAAAAATTTTAAGTGATAAGAGTTTGAAATTTTTCTGCCTGCACAAGGGAAGTTGGTCGTAGCACTCACCTCAAAAATGGTAACACTACAGTTTGGTGCTAGATAAATTGTACAGTGTCAAAAGTAGGGATGCTACAGCGCAGAGTTTAGCACACCAGTTTGGCAAAACGTTGAGCTAGAAAAAGTGCTGTATACTTAGTTCGTATTGTCGTGTCCTTTCGCTAGCTCGAAATTTCGTCTTTAGAGTACAAAACTCTTAGCTGTGGTGTTCCCACTTATGACACCGTACAGTTCATCTAACGCTGAACACTTAGCAGTGGTGTTCCCAATCATGACACAGTACAATTCATCTAACGCTGAACTGCAGTATGACCATTTTCGGGGTAATCGCTTTGACCGTCTTATCTCGTGCATACTACTGTTTGTTTCGACTTATATAGAATGGAATTTAATCTAAGGTAAGTCAAAATCAGTAGCTTATAAGTTCAAAAGCTTTAAAGCTTGAAAAGTCTGAATAAATACGAGCTCTCATCAGTTCAAATTTTTTTTATGCAGAGGGCTTAAGAAAGATTAATTGAGTAATATAAGATGAGGTAAAAGGTTTTTAGTCAAGGTGTAGGACTAACCTCTGTATCCATATGTCTGTGAGTAATTTAGTCCATTATGGTAAAAAGTTGGAAGAAAATAGTAGGAACCATTTGGAATTTATTATGTTCGTGCCGAATATCTAACTTGAACAGTATCTTTAAGTTTTTACGTGTCAAAAAAGCAATTATCTGACTGCTCGACACCATAGTCTGTGTCGTCATACGAGTTGTAGATAAGGAAACATCACCAACGATCGTTTTTTTTTTTTACATTTATTTATTACAAAAAAAAAAAAAAAAAAAAATCTCATATTGTATAAATCGCTTTCTTCTCAGTCCCGATAACTTAACCATTTTCAACCCCCCATACGATATTAAGAAGAACTCAAACACCTTACCTCACATTACACGGAACATTGACCTTCATCTGCTTAGCTAAGCGCACACATAATAACTTAATGGAAATCCTTACTTCCTTCATCATAAAATACTCTATACTGTCCTATTATATTATCCTTCAACTACTTTGCTAATAACACACAAATTATAACTCATTAGAAATAAAACAGTATTCATAGAAAGATTAAATGATATTTTCAAATATTTAATATTAAGATAAATTCTAACTGAGAGTCCATGGACTATTTATAAATAAATAGTTGATAAAAATAAAATTGTCGAAAAACAGAATAAATATAAGTGTTAAAATAAAGTTTTTACAAAGACTATACAGTAAAAATACTTTTCGTCATTAAATGCTGCTGCGTGTTTTCGGTTTTTCGGCATACTGGCAAGCAAAATCGCCTATTATACTGGATTGATCGACATGAACAGGTATTCGTGCAATACTCTTTCTCTCGAGGCTTGCTTCTCAGCTGTATCATTAAAATATACTGATAAAAGGTTTTACTACAGTTTTATTTTTTCTACATTACTTTTTTTTCTACAATGCTTGTTTTTCTCTTACTGGCATTTAAGACTTTGTTTTATAGTATCCAAATAAAAAACCATTTACTAATATTAAATTAAAATTAATTTTCTTTCTATCAAAAATCAAAAAAAATTTAATGCATTTGTAAATATGATATAGTTACTCAGCTCAGTCAGTTTATACTTTAACTACAGTTTGTATCTTCATTTTTAATTCATATTAAATCATAAAAATTTTTTACCAATTTACATTTTTAATTTTTGATTCATCGACGCGTTTAATTCGTATGAAATTTATACCACATACAGTTGACCATGAGAAAATAAAGGTTTCTTTAAGTATAAGCCTATAATTTTGAAGCTTTAACCTTGACACTTATTAATATTCATTAAAAATGTTAAAATCAAAGGAAACTGCTTTCTGTATAAATTCAACGGTAATGATAATGTACTCTCTGTATTTAGGAAGGCCTGTATAACATTCTAACATTTTTGAGTGTATGCATCGACATTGAAACACAGAATTTCAAAGAACGCGGGACCTATTTCGTTGTTGTTGTTTTTTTTTTTTTTTTTTTTTTACCGGATAACCATGATAGCCGACTGGCCTAGTCACTGGGGCCACCTTCTTATCAACTATGTGTGGGGGTGTACTGCTACACGCATCTTACCAATCTTCTAACTGATATCATACCTTATCATACCATGGGCACAGTGGGAATACCTCCGGTGAAACTCCTTGCCAGTTAAGCTGGCACTCTTTGTATAGCTTTCCATAATGAAGACTCCATATTTCAAGACATCTACTCCTAACTGGTTAATCCGGCGCTCTCCGATAAAGCATTGGATCCGGGCTAATTAGTATCCCCGAAAAAGCCCCATGCACCAGGGATCACTTCTCGCCGATGAGGCTGGCAATTCCTGCCTGGCGCCTGGCATCGGATCCGCTGATCTTTTACCCAGGCCCGAAAACCTGTGAGGCAAGGAAGAAACTCTAGAATTACTCTGAAGGAAAATTCCACGGAAAAACCCGCCTCGAAACAGCTGGGGTTGCATAGGAACCTTTTCCGATGAAAACAATTTTTGAAAAAATCTGCGCCCACCAGAAATCGAACCTTGTATTCCTAGAACAGTGTTGTATTAGTAACAACGCGCTTACCACTAAGCCAACGCCGCTCCTTCTGGACCTGTGGAGTTTTTAGATTAGTTCAGCGTTCTTGCAGTATGACTACAGTATTTCTAAATCGGCAGATTAGATTTAAATGCACCATTATTATATCCTCAATTAAAAAATATTTGATTTTTAACCTAACTTTATTGTTATTTTTACATACCAAAGTTTATTATTAGAATGAAAACTTGTTTAAAATTTTATTTGATTAAAACAATATAAATCTACAATAAGAAAAAAAAGAAAAGTAAAATTAGTGAGTCTTAACGGCTAATAACGGAATTGGCTTTTTTTGTTTACATTTATTATTTTTCAATATAGTTATGTCTTTATCAGCGTTGGCAACTATAATATATTGACTATTACCAATTGTCGTAGTGGTGAGTTGAATCAATGTAGAGATACTCTCGAGAATCAGCAGCATATTTTTGAACATTATTGTTGTTATTTTACACTGCTGCAGCGTTTTTTGATAAAATTATCGCTATCTCACATAACTATTGGTACGA
This sequence comes from Copidosoma floridanum, assembly GCF_000648655.2. The sequence continues at coordinate 61,925 of NW_019379454.1, read as the reverse complement.
CTTTTTAGATAAAATTTCAATGTTAGGGTAAACTTAAGAAATGACATCATCGACAGCTGCAACCAGTTTTTAGAATGATTAATCCATGGTGGTAAGACCATTTTTAAATGGTTGTAAATAGAGAAACTGCACATAATCCCAGAAAAATAATAATTTTTAACAGGCATGAATAAATAATGTTAACTTTAGTTTTTCTCGGAATTACTGGGAACGTCTGCTTAAAATACCAGCAGAAACAAATATGACGCCACTCATTAATTTTTGGTTGGATCTTGAATCTTGTAATGTTCTTTTAACTGCTTCAATGTGAACTCCATGACTCATTGTGCATTTACCCTGTAGGATAATTATTGTATCTTGAAGAATTTTTCTAAAAGGGTTATTTTTGCATTTTGGGCACATGTTATCTTCTCCGGAAAAAACATATTGGAAGCTTAAAAGTAAAGTGAGATGTTCTATCCCCACTTGAAAGAGTAGCAGCAATGCCTAAAATTGCAACAGCAAACTACAGTTTCCAAGCAGATCTTGCTTGAGCCAATATTAGATTAATTAGGGACGTTATTCCTGTGCCCCCAGGAGCATCCAGACAAAAATTTTTCGACTTTTACTCGAGACACTATTAATGATACAATGGAAAGCTTGTCGTGGATCTAGAATTAACTTTAGAAGATTTTGCTCAACACAGTTATTTGAATAGTTGTAATGATAACCACATCTTATGGAATGCTCAAATCGAACATCAGTACAGAGTTCATCTTAAACTAGTGAATTTATTTCAAATTCAAATTTTTTTCTAAAAAAAAGATGACCTTGTCTTCTTTTTTAGTTTAAACGCTGTTAAATATTTCTTCAGAAAATTCTAATTAAAAATCGTGGGATTGAAGTCACCAAGAATAAAGAAAATTATTGCATAATTATTGTTTCAATTCATTCCTCAAAATCTGAAACTGATGGCTTGTGGAAAACTAAAATGACTCCAAATTAGTCACCTGATTTTCATCGACTTTTAAACAAAGGAGTATCTGCAAATATTTTTTTCTATTGATCATCATTTTCCAATAAACCAAGTGTATGGCAGGCAGCTTTGTCAGTTGAACGAGTAATACCATCAATGGTTTCCAAGTACTCAAATAAAGTTGAGCTTCGAACATATTGAAGTAACATGAAGATATAAGCGCTGCGATTGAGTAGGATAAATCGTCTTAACTCTACGTATGACTCAATCTTTTTACTCCTGGCTGGCCTGAAACATCTTTTTTCTTAGTTTCTTCTTACGAATTCATTATTTTTCTATTGGTTATAAGTGGAAACTCTGAAATACATAAGAGTTTAGGCAAATTCATCTATAAGCGTAGTTTGAAAAACGCGGTCAACATCGTTCTTTTTAGATCTGTTAAAACTTGTTGAATATTTTGCAGATTAGTGTATAGTCTTTCATAATTTTTAAAGTAGACATCTAAGTAAGGCTGCAGAATACAACGCACGAATCACAAAATAAAATACGCCAAAATCCTTTACAGGAAAAATACAGCATCTATTTGCATAATTTGCAATTTCGTAAATACTTTTAACTAAAAAACTAGCCCAAGTTGTTCCTTTCCTAATGTATTTACAAATAGCAGAAGGCCTTGAAAGATTGATAGGGCAGCCGTCATCTGTAGTTTAAGTTTATTTTATATAATTGTAAGGATATTGTCAAATACATTTTCTGTTATGCATACATGGTAAAGACACGTTGAATTCACCGCAAGGCCGATGAATAATACTTTTTGAAACAGTATTAAACAGCAAAGGGTTTTGTTAAGAATCCAATAATATAACTGTAATAAGAGTGTCTATTTCATCTGGCATAATTCTCATTTTAAGCCCTTACAGTAAGTGCATGTGTGGAAGGCCTCGTTTTTGCCATTCAACACTGTAAATCCAAGCATCAACTCCACCGTACATTGCTATCTTCATGAGAAAATTTATAAGATTTTTTAGTTTCAAGTGAAAAACCATGAAAACAATGTCATACCTGACTGAAGGTTTTGATTTTTGCGTAATTCATTTTTTTATTTTCGACCGCTAGGAGCTCCACGTAAAGATGATGAAAAAGTATGGACACCAAAACGCTCGTACGTACGCCATTACATCCATCTTGAATTTTTTCATGCATATATCGTGGTGAGTCAGTAAATAAGGATGGTAAAATACTGGCTGTCCGATACTATGAGTTTCAATGTTACTACTATTACTTTCTGTATCTCGTAGATATTTTCAAAACGCAATTTTTTTCAATGTGTTTGCAATTAAAGCCAACGCGCTGCAGTCATTTTTCCATCATATCAACAACTAATGAATGAAGTAAGTTTTTATAGTAAAGCAGATAATTTTTACTAACAATTCTATACATAAATGTATATAAAGTGGTAAATAATCGATAGAATGTTAATTTTTTTCAAAAACAAACATAAGAGTAATAAGTCTAATAACATATCATATCGCTAAGTCTTTCATCAGTAATCTCTCTGGACCTAGATAGAAAGTTGAATTTCACATTTTTTGACTGCGTATCACTATAATTTGGATTCAGAACGTGACAATGCTTAATGTAAGTGAAGATATACATAAGCTCTCTGTTTCAAACCACCATTATCAGTTTGAAAGGTTACATAAACTCTATTTCTTATTGTTTTATTTATATAAAGTTACTGTATTCATGAATAGTTACTATGATGGCAATATGGAATCGCGAGTATATGTAATTAAGATAGAAATTGGGTATTTGTCTAAAATTAACTTAAGCAATGTCCCTAACCTCAATACAAATAAAATGTGTCCCGTTATAGCTGAATCAGACATGAGTTTCAAAATTTGATTTCAAATTCTTAAACACTTACAAATGAAAGAAATAGTATATTTTGCAAAGGCTTCGATTTACGAACCGAGAGGTTCGTAAAGAAGCCTTTTTGAACGAGTTTCGTATACTATTTTTCCGCCTGAGAACCCAAAATCAAGCGGCGAAAGTGCTATTTTGAGGTTAGAGGGCGGAAAAAATTTTTTTTTTTCAATTGATAGAAAAAAATGTTTCAACGGTTGAAATTGATTGTGCATACTATTGATGTATAATTTTTAAAAGACCGAGATTAATGATCTCACACCATCATAAGTGTCCCAAGTTATCTGAATTTACCTTATCCATAAACGTCCTTTTAGGCGTACTAGCAACGTATTCTTTATGATCAACGCTCAAAGAGTACATAATATTATTTTATCATATCTATTATTTAACAAAGTAATTTAAAGCCCCATTAACTTTACCTAATAAAGGTGTATGAGGTCCTGCTTTTCGACCTGAAACAGCTGTGAATGCTAGAGTTCTAACTCTGCATTGTATTTTTTATTTTTTTTATTTTTTTATTTTTTTGATAAGGTTACCACGACACTCTGCCAGTGAAGCTGATACTCTCTGCACCAATGATGCATAGGGTCCATTTGTCACTGTGTAGCCTTTCTACAGAGAAAACTCCATATCTTGAGACGTACACTCCTCGCTGGTTAAACCAGAGCTCTCTGCCGAAGCGTTGGATGTAAGCTAATAAGCATTCCCGGAGATGCCTTACAATTAAGCTACTGCTCAACGTCTGTCATCGGATCCACTAATCCCTACCTATAGTCCTAACATTGTCTTGCATTCACCCAGGCCCAAAGACCTGTGGGGTAAGAAAAAAATTCAGAAATCACTCTGAAGGAAAATCCCACGGAAAAATCCACCTAAAACGGCCGGGATTTCATGGGAACTTTTTACGATGACAGCAGTTTTTGAAAAAATTTGTATTCACCGGTAATCGAAGCCACGACTCCTAGAACGGTGTTGTATTAGTACTAAGTACGCTTCTTACTGTGCCAACACCGCTTCCCTCTGCATTGTATTTTTTGTTTCACAACTCAAATAGCATGATCCAGTGACTTCGTTGGGTCATGAAGTAACTCTGTTGTTCACCATCATCATATGGAGGTGTCTTGGATACTAAAACTTCAGAACTATTTGAGATTGAGAGCTTACGTATTATGAGTAAATCTTTTTAATATAACATGTTAGAGTTGTGGGAATATATCATTATAAGGTTATTTAAATTTAAGGTTAAACGTTGTTGAGATGTGTACGAGTATACGTGTGTTGTTAGTTATGGGTGGTGTATCGCTAAGTTCGGCCAGTGTATTTTGCGTTCGGAGGTTCAATTGTGCGTGCGTTCGGTCTATCGACTGCTGTTATAATATAGGTTGTTGCATGGTAATAAAAAATATAACGCTTCTTCTGCTCAAGCTAGCGTAGCGATTAGATCTGTTTGTCCTGGCTACCTCTCGAGCACGCAGGGAACATCATCATGTCGTCGGCGTGACAATCACACGTTGTTAGGACCAGTAGCAGCAACAATTGTAAGATAGCCTGCCAGCATACGAGCGAGGCTCTCATCGTCTAACAAAAAGTGTCCGTAAGAAAAGGAAAACGCCCCTATTAGATAGTCGGAAATTTGTAGCTATTATAATAAATAATTTTGTTAGTGCAAGTGATCAACCTATTTCGTTAATTAATAAAGCCAAACATTGTATAAAATACCATCCATCTTTAAATTTTCATAGTAAATCAGTTGTTACCTGTTTCTAACTGCTGAGCATGGTTTTGTTCAAATTTACAATCCTTCAACGCTACCAATTGTATAGTCGTTGCTCCGTCTTGACTGTTAATATTCGAATAGCAGAAACGTCAACAACGTTAAAAAGTTTTTCAGTTTTGTAGTTTGAATACTCTTAATTTTTAGGCTAAAATTCCTTATGTAAGTATCTTAACTTCCGTATTTTGTATAAAGGTATTTGAATTTTTGGCTGTTCTAATTTTGAGCTTATAGATTTTTAAAATTGCTGGTTACATCTTTAACTTTTACAAAGTTATAAAGGTATTATTACAAGGTTTAAAGAGATTATAGAAATAAAATTTTTCAGTTTTATTGTTCCTATGAAATTTTCAAAGTTAAATTAAACTGCTTATGTTAGGGAGAAAAAAGGATTGTATGTTTGTATCAGTGTTCTTTAGAGCACACAATCCATTTTTTGAGGACTAAGCATGGTAGTATAGTTACAACTTTTCCATAAACTGCAGGGCTTAACTTTTAAAGTTATCTTATTTTTTAGCTATGTTTCAGATTAGACAAAAACGTTGACATAATTAAATAAAATGGGATATGAGGTTCGGTGGCAAGAAAAGCGTAATGCAAACAGTCTAGTCAAAAAAATTTTTTATCAATACTTTTTCGAATTTTATGTAATTTATTAAGTTTCACCAGTTCTTGTTAGATATTATTGCACATTCTTAGTATCTTATAACGAATAAATAAAAATCGTTAAATAACACATTCTTTAGTCTTACTTCTGATGGTCTAGTGTACATTCTCTGTATAAAGTATGTAGATCAGGGACGATTTAAGGTGTTGTACATCAAATAGGATTAAAAGCTAAGGTAACAGTACCCTATTTGAAATAAATTGTCGCCATTAAACATATCAAGCGCAGACACAGAAAATATATACACGTAAATATTTTATGTGTCAAACAATAAAGTTTTGGTTTTATTTAACACATAGTTTGATTTATGTCATCGTAATACAGATTAAAAAATGCGAAGCCTCATAGGTATTTTAATCTGCCCGTAAATTATGTTAGTTTTTCAGTCGAAAGAATACATTAATCTATTACATCTTGAAAACCTGCATTTTAGTTTTTAGGTTATCAATACAATTTTTTTTTGTTTTAGGTAAGGCATTTTATTTGGAAAAGCTCAGCTGACTTGACTATTCACTATCGACCAGTGAAGTAATCAGTTCTTCGGAAGTATTTCTGGCTCTGCTAGTAATTGTGGGGTATTACAGACTTTATAATGTATTTAATGAGCATCAGTTAATTTACAAATATGAAAACTAATAGTAGATTCATTACAATTTTAATTAAGAAAGTGAATAATAAAATATTAATAGTACGTGTATAGTCCTTTGTATACTGTGTATACGATTTCAAAAGGTAAGCTTCGTGTTATAGTATTAATGAGTCTTAAGATTCTTTAATAGCTGTAAATCATACAAATACTAAGTTGTTGTTTGTTGTTATGACGCACTTGTTTTCTAAATTAGTTGACCAGATACACTTATGTAAACTTAATAATAATAGAAATTTTTCAGAACTGTTATCTTATTTTTCACCTTTTTTTTTACTTACTCTATGTAACCACTCAAGTTCAAAAAACTTTTTTTTTTATGTAGCTAAAGTTTGTGTTAAAATAAAATATTTATATTACTGAAAATACGGTGAATCACATCATGAAAGGATACTAAAAAAAAGTTTAAATGCGCTTACTCTATTTTATGATCTAGGACAATGTAAGAAATATTCAGCCATCCTTACAACAAATGGGTTCGAGAATATTTTAACTGTTTTGAAATGCATAGAAAAAGTATTAACTTCAACTTTGCAAAGAAGTTCCAAAAGTGCGTTGAATATTATAATTTTCCATGATTTATGATTTTTCAGACGTCAAGAGTTATGTCTCAATTCTTTTTCATGTATATAAACATTGATTAAACAATTGTAATCATAAAAATTATGAACTAAAGTGCAACAGAAAAATAATACGAATACAACACCAACCATCCTTAAGTTACTATCAACTTAATTACTTTTTACACCCTCAAGATTCGTAGACGGCAAAAATATTGAAGAAACTACAAATATTAACTTCTTAAAAACTAGTAGTCAGTAGATGCTTGGGCAAGCAAGTAAGAAATTATACTTCTATGATAAACAATAAATAAATGAAAATACTTTCTATGAAGTGATGTGTTAAATAATCCACTGCAATGTATCGAAAAAGGTGCAGTTATCGTTTAAATAAGAATATTCTTTAATTAGAGGTGGTTTCAATAAGTATTTCAATATTTAATAAATAAACAATTTAAAAAAAAAACATCGTGGATAAAGAAAGTTTAAATAAGAGCCGTGGCACGACGTGCTATCAAGCTAGCAAGCATAAGATTGCGCTTTCATCGAATCTTTCGATAATTTCAAAACAACTTTCTATTGCATAAGCTGATAACATCTCTAACTTAACGCTAGAATCTGTCACGTATGCGGAGACACTCGTTCCTAGTCATGTTTTTAATACCCACAATGTACGCAAATCTGAAAGGAGGAGAAAAAACATCCTATAGTACCTCTTTTTCTTGAATAAAGTGTAGTACTACATGTCAGTAAATGTCGCTGCAGGACGTCATTATGCATAGGTTTTTTCAATAGATATTATTAAAACATTTAACGTATATTTGTGCATGTGTAAGAATCTCTGTAAAACTTGTTAAGCAAAGGAAAGACAAATAATATCAAATTCGTTGATTGTCTTTTCGAAAATTCAAAGACCTCTACCTACATCACTACGAACCATTTTGTTAGAAAACAGTACAGAAACATAAATTAATTAAAAACCATAATACCTGGAGAATTCCTTGTTATTAAAAAAATTTTAACATAATTAATAAAAAAATAAATGACTTGAATAGGCAAAATATTGAGTTTTTCGATCATAGCGTTTTTG
>NW_019379454.1:26418-40844 GCF_000648655.2 Copidosoma floridanum | reverse complement strand
TTTTTAATAAGAAAATTTTTGTTTTGAGAAGTTTTAGGAATGGATGTAAAATTTTTAACTGAAAACGTTCCTCTCCTAAAAGAATGAGTGTCACGTGCCTGTCGACAGAATACGTCGTGATCTGATTGGTCGGGAGTAACGAAAGGCGATACATTTAAATGTACATATGAGATTAAGTAGACAAGCGCTGTCTAATCAAGGTCGTTTTATTCATTCAAACTTGAATTTATTTTAAAAATTTAACTATTCTATTTAGATTAAATAATTATTAGAAATTTGTATAATCAAAAACATTTAGGGGGTTGGCGTGCGAAGCGCGCAGGGGGCGGAGCCCCCTAGTGTATATTAAATGTCAACACACTTTAGTGTCCTACTCAGTGAATCTCGGGCGAAGCCGGGGGGCCACTAGTTAAAACATGTTTGCATACTCTTACAAACATGTTTTGTCTTCCTCTTGGAGAAACTTTGATAATTTAAATGGGCTTGTATACATATTGGATGCAAGCGTCTATTTGTGTATTTACTCTCTGCTTGTTTTTCGCTAATTTCAAACTAATTAGGAGATACATAGTCATTTTTGTTTTCGTACAAATTAAATTTTTTCTGTTCGGAAGTAAATGAATTTAGTCAATTTTTGCTGTCTTTCAGAATATAATTTTGTTATGTATAAGCAATCATTTGAGGTGATTTTATGTGATTTTTGTAGCGCTTGTTGGTAAATATAAGGAACACAAACATTACTATAAAAATTATTAATTAAAGAAATTTTCTAATCAACTGACTGCCTAGGTGTATGTGGATTATTATATTATAAAGATGAAAGAAAAAAAATTATAAAGACCCCTTTAGTAAAAGTTTCATCGATGATAAGCATAATTGTGCTCTTTAACACAAAAATTCATTTTTGAATTAGAAGATGAATCTTGTAAATCGTTTAGTTTACCAATAGATTCCTGTAGATATTCATATTTGCTTTGTTTTAAAGTGATTATTTCAATTTTTATATTTTGTTCTTGGACCGTTCGTAATTTAGAGCAAGTTCATTACACAGATAAAATAATAATCAAACAATTCACATGTGGTGGAATGAGAAACATATTTTGCGGCATGATGAGTCGCCCTTTTCTTATTTGAAGGAGTATTTTTTTTAATAATCAGAATATTAGTCTTCACGTATTCTCTCTATCGTGACAAACATCACACGTACTACTGCTTATCGTGACAAAAATCATTACCTAACGGCCTTATAACAGTTGAATTATTGAAAATAACAAAGGGAAAATTTGAGCAGTAAGATATAGACCAGGAAAAGAAGTCGATTGGAGGGGTGTTAAAAAAAATGCCAACCAAGATATTTTGACAGACTTAAATTCTTCTCTATACGTATTGATAAACAATCTAAACCCAACACATAAACTATTGGGCTGCATATACACACTGTGGAAACTTACGTGACCAAACTCTGGTGTCAGTACATCAGAGAAAATCTCTTACTAACGATTATTTTCCGCTCTGCAACAAATTTTATGATACCTATAGAGTGATTTCTGTTACCTAATTTTTTTTTTTTTACTTACATAACCTAAAAATACTGAGCTAGTCAACTTTTGATATTTGATTGCTTATAACTATCACACGACCAGGGACTCGACTCTTTTTAACGTAATTTCTCAGATTTAATGCATCAAAGAGCCTGCGAAAATGTGTGAGTGCATTAGTCTCTTGTACATTTTTAGCATGGACAATTGCACTACCGTTTTTCAATTCATTTTAGCTTTTCTAGTTGCACAGTTGCACGATACACAAAATACACAGAAAACAAGTAATAGTAACAATCAATTTTATAGCTACTATGCAGACGACGATATTTCTACGCTTAACTTCAAAAGGTCAAGGGCCCCCTCGTTAACATAAAGCGAAAAATTTTGTATCGGAATCTCCATAATCCTGTTACATCCCGAGATAATACAGACGAATTATATTACAAGTGAAAACGCAATTCATCCGTAAAATCCATTCGAGATGTATTGTGTATATACAGCAAGCTCATACGTCATGCGTCACTTAAATTCGTGTATGTGTATTAGCTTTAAGGTGAGTGTTTATATAATACAGCCAGCCTCTTTGTAAGAATGCATGTATGTATTAAAATTGTACGTTACATGTATGAATGCATGAACCGTGTTGTATGTATCGATAAATAGTTTACTTGCGCATTTCTAATGTCCATTTCTAATAATGTATACTAATTTAAAAGTTGTAGTTAACACATTATTTTATCATACTTAAAGTTGATTGTAAGATTCCCAAAACAATTTCCCAACAACAAAGAAATTTGTAAACTTATTTGTCACACTTAAACTTGTATTTGGTTTTCTTTTGTTCCTGACGCGAGCTTTCATCATCACTGATCCAAAAAAAACTTAATTGCACTTACCAGAAAAATGCGATTAGTACTTGTATTATTATTTCCTAATACATAAAATCATAACATGTAACATCCTCGTGCAAGCCTACTGTTTTGCTGTCAATGCAGTCTATAAGAACATCGCTCATTGCTCGGCCTAATTCAACTAAAGGCCTTTTTTCGCTCTGGCGCTATAAAAACGAATTATCAAAAAGAAAAATCGCTCTTTTAACGTCTGTCATTGGTCCTCTAAGGTTTTAGTCTGTTCTCGACTCCTGCGACTTGCGAGTACCTTATACATGCAAGGCACAAAGGGTTGGCTAAGGCAACTTGGGCGCATTTTAAGAACATCAATAGTATTAGACTACGTTAAGAAACTAGGTACAACGAAGGAGGCTTGCCGAAAGTGGTTCCGGCAATAGCAGAGAAGGCAGCAACCGCAACATTTTACTTGCCACGAACTTACTCATGTAGTTTAAGAAACCACTGAAAATTAGTGCATAAATCATTAGGGAACTCCGAAGAAATAGTAACAATAATTAGTGATAGACGTTATTTGACAGTAATATAATTAATGCTAAACCTTTTTAAAGTGACCTGAGTAAATTGTGTTTGAAAGAATAAATTATTTATTTTTATCTGTTTCAATAAAGAAATAATTAACTTAAAGTATCTATATTATTAAAAAAAAAATGTTTATTATCCTAAAAAGAAACAAATAAGACTTACAAGCTGAACCCAAATCGATCCACAAATGACATTAAAACAAAATGATTGAGAACCGACTTTAAACAAGGCTAGTAATAACAGATTGGTATCCCTCGTGTATTCGTCAAATTGTAGTTTTGTTAAATTAAAAAAAAAAAATAACCATTCGAATCAATAATAAATAAATAAATCAGAAAAAGTATCTAAAAATAGTAGAATAAACTCGTTGATAGACGATTCTATTTTAAAACAGTTTTTAAATATTTCACAAGGATTAAATGTAACTAATTTGTTAATGTGCATAAATCAAGCATCTTAAAGAATACCCTTTTATGATGAATACTCGATTTCCTAAAAAAACATTTTACTAGACGTAGAAAATAAACGAACTCTAATAATAGCTGCTCAAGAACCTACGTACCTTTGTACAGTTATTTCTCAACTTTAAGGCAAATCTTGAGAGAGCTTTGAAGGTTCTACGCTAACATCAATTAATTAGTTAAATAAACATTTAAAACAAAAACTTTTGCCAACCAAATCGTATTATGAACAAATAGCAGAACTTTTATATACTACGATAAAACAAAACAAAATAGTTTGAAATTTTTATCATGAAATAATTTCTCTCATAGAAACTACTTTAACAGCCCTATTGACTGAAATATATGATGACAAATTCAAGATGACGCGAAAACCACAACTTAAAAAATAAGCACTGAAAAAATTTATTAACGGTTTGCCTGACTCGCGGAAATTAAATATAGCACTTTCAAATTCTAAAGCTATCCACAGAGCTGTAGAAGCTGCCATACTTACTGAACGCACTTGCCCACCAGTATACAATTAGGCCAAGTACGTTTACAAGGCTGTACCTACGACCTCTACTACTATGACTCCTGAATCTTCGGTACCAAACGTTACCGAAATTCCTGTTCCTATCTCTACTTAGTTTGATCACCAGGAAAAATACGTCAGTTTTAATAACCCTTTGACTCACAATAGAAATTCTTTCCCACATACTTAAGATAAACATAATGTCAAGATGATTCAACCAAAATTCGACGAATATGGTCGAAAAATTGTACATACCGCACTAAGCTACGCACCTCAACGACGATCAAGCACTCCACTACCAAGCCTTACACAACTACTATGAAGTTATTAACCCAACCACTATTACTAGCCTTCGAATTTCCAAGAATTTCCATATTTTTAACAATCACCTTTTTATCCACCGTACTACCCACAAATGTATTATACTTATCCTCATACTCAAGGCTATCCTCACCATCAACAAGCCCCATTTGATAACCACAACCAAAAAAAATATCGAAATTATAATCAAGAACGATACCGAGACTCTTCCCCTAACTCTCCAAAAAATGATAGCGAAACTTGCCATTCGGACATTACTGTGAGTTTCAATCCGATCATGCGTCCAAAATCAATAATGGCAATGAAATCTATAGAGCCTTCCAAGCAAGAACAATAGGAAATCTGCCAGCTGTTAAGTTATATTGCGAAACATTTTAGAAAAATTCAGAAATTTTTATATTACATTTAGGCGCAGAAATGAATGTCATTAGTTACAACGCATTAAAGAACGGCACAGAAATTAATTGTGATATCACAATCGAATAAAAAGGAATAGCTCCACAGAGACTATACACTCTAGGTACTGATACAGTAAGCTTACTTGGTACTGATTACGAATTTCACGTTATAAGTCCAGAATCGCCAATAAATAATGAATGCATTTCAGAAGATCCATTTTTTACGAAAGAAAACGCTAAGAACAACAGACGGATGTAATATAACTATTGGGGCCGTATTGACCCAAAGAGAAATAGTAAAAGACCGCCCAATTGTGTACATATCAAAAACACTAAATAAAGATGAAAGAAATTATTCTAGAACTGAAAGAGAACGTATAGCACTAATCGTAGCAGTCAAATATTTTCAACATTACTTATACGACAGAAAATTTACAGTTTACAGAGATCATTAACCGCTATCTTGGATTCAGTCTATCAAAGATCCTATGAGTAGGCTAAATAAAAAGAGAGCAAGACTTTTAAATAATAGCTATACTTATAAATACAAACCTGGTAGACTAAATACTAACGCAGACGCCTTAATAAGAAATACAATACAATTAAACGAAGAAGAAAGCGATAATGATAATTCTTCGGATAAAGAAATATAATGGAAAACTCGTTTGTTACCTACAAAACCTAAACAAACTAAAACTTCAATAGCTCGCAAAAATATGTCAAAAACCAATCAATCTCATTCCGATACAGTTGCAAGCTCAAAATCAGCACCTAGAGTAGGAAAAAAAAGAAATACACTTTTAAAAATACCTCAGGGTATGGAAGATTAACAAGATAAATTAAATGCACCTGCAAAAGCAGAAAAATTGAATGCGAAACGAAGAAAAGGAATAAAAAAATAAAAGAATCGTCATCCAAACCCGACACTCCGTCTACTTTAAAATTTAGTAACCTACAATCGGATGACCAATACCATTATAAGAACGATCATTTATGCCAAGCTTAACAAATTCACTTGCAGAAGAGACCTCTAAGAATTTAATGAAAAACTTAAGTGCTGAAAATTCCGAAATCAGTGAAATTTAAGGAGTAATCGAAAAAAATGTAGGTTTCACCAAGACGAACTAATATTCAAATCAAACCCAGTACATCCCGAGCCAATGACACTAATACAAAATCTATAACATTTCAACCAGACAAAGACTCTTCTTTTTCAGACAAAGACAATTTAAATTTAACTATAATAAAACCAGAATTTCAATCTACTTTTAGAGGCTCTATACAAGATCAAGTAAACTGTAAACAAACCATAAAGAGCAATTACCCGATACAAAAATAAATACAGTTAAAGATTTATTGAAGAATGGAATCAAAACTCATAATGGTGGGTTGGTTACGATAAGAAAATTCGAATACCAAATAATAGCATTTTTAGAGAAGTACAATCTTTGCTTGCATCCCCTATCGAACATCATGACGGCATTTAATTAATCATTTAATTAAAGAAAAATTGAATTTACTTTCAACGTCTCTTCCAAATTCAATCCCTCCTACTATCGTAAATGAATGGTGGAAATTTCAATGGATGAATTTATTGCAAACGAGAATCCCGTAAAAGTAGAATCTCCAATTAAACTACACAGAAATGGCCCTACCAAAAATAGGTTATAAAACTCTAATGATGAATGGACAGGAGAACATTAAAACCTATTTAACAAAATAGCAGCAAAGATAGAGACGACAACCAATCTCAATCGGAAAATAGAGAAAATAAAACTGATTACGATACCAAGAAAATTTCGAATTAAAATATTTTCCTGCAAGCAAGCCATATAGCAGACTTCAAATCCGCACAATAAAATTAGAACTCGGCTAGTAGCAAAAAAGTAACAAGAGAAATAAGCCCCGTTGGAAATCCATCTAGTGCAACTTATGAAGCAAATATATTATAATTTCTTAGTACTCATACAAATCTAATTCAAACCTAGAATAATTACATCAATTTTATTTGAGAAACTGTAAATTTAAAATCAATAATTGAAGCTATATTTAAAGAAGAATCATAAGATGTTAAACAGAAATTAGGAGACGTTGTCACTACAAAAAATCGAATTTGCTACTTATTTTCGCTAGACGTAAATAAAAACTTGAAAGATAAAATGAAACCTAGTATTTTAGGAACATGCTGTTAAAATTTTTCAAATGCTATATCAGTGAAAAAAGTGAACCCTTCTTGTATTTGTAGATAAGTTAAACTCACCAATAATTTTTCTAGAAGAGAAGTGCCATCAATTTTATATGGAGAATTACGTCACCGTCCTCTTACATTTAAAATTTGTTTTAATGCAAAGGACATAGGGATATAATCAGAACTTATAAGCGAATAAGAGAAAAAATTTATTAAAAGGAAATGCGCACTTACATTGCTAAATACATACGAAAATGTTAAATTTGTCAGAAGCAAAAATGAGTCCACACAAAAACTAGAGAACCTATGATAATAACAGACACACCATCACAAGTGTTTTACAATGTCCCTATCAGTACAGCAGGCCCTTTTCCTCAAAGAGCATTTGGAAATAAGCACATTTTAACAATGCAATTCTTCCTTACTATTTTTTTTATTGCAGCTCCTATTACTAATATACAGGCAATAACTTGTTCACTTTAAAGTTATAATTGGGAGAAAAGGCTGTCGTGATCGGCGTAACCCGCCCTCCAATCTTGGCGCGGGGAGTTAGGAGCATGGTGTAGTGGGATCACGAACACTTGGCGTTTGTCTCGTATAATTCGAAATTTACTTACTCAGCCAATTGAAGGTGCTCCCTCTCCAGCTTTCTGGCTTCAAGCACCGAGTCTCATTGCTGGCAAGCTTGCATATTCGTCTCAGTTCCTTCTTCTTGCTCGCGGACCTTTGAAGTTGAACAACGCTCCCGCACAGTCGCTCCTAATTGTCAAAGTCGCTATAAAACTGTCTTGTTAAGCTTGCAAAGAACTATCTCACGATCAGAACAGACTTCTCATTGCCGCTAGATTGTCGTCTGTAAGTTAATCAAAGTCCTCTTTGGGTCGAGGCAATTTTATTGACTAAAGAAAGTTAACTCAGTTTGCTTTATTCTTCAAGGCCAGCTCAAACGACTCGCTTCGTCGGCGCGGCGTCTCGAGCTTAGTCCTTTACAGTTAACTTGGTTTTGCGTTATTTAAAAGGCTAGTTTGAACGCTTCAGTACGTCGTCATCTCAAGCTTAGGCCTTTAACCTTTTATTCTGAGAATCGTGTTTCCTGGTAGCGAACTCTTGGTCTAATATTTTACATACACTTATTATGTAAAAATAACATTTTTCTATTATTAAAATTTAAGTGTTGTTTCCCTGTCATTACTATGCTAATAATAATAAAAAATTTTCTCGGAACTGGAGTAAAATAATCCACAAAAAAATTATGAATTTTCATTTAAATTTTTGAGCATTTAAAACATATTCACTCATTTCGTGACTCTCGCATCTTCAGGTCTTAAGAGCTTAAAAGGTTCAAAAACAAAAACATATTACTACTGCCGATGTTTTGTCAAAATATTTTGTTTCAACTTTTGACATTCTAAAAATTATTCTCAGTAACGGATAAAAAAGTTTCAATAATCAAGTATTAACAATAGTATCAAGGATTCTGAATTTCGTTAAGCTCTCACTAGTGCTTACCACTCCAATCAAAAGGTTTGTTAAAGAGAATTCAAACTATGTTAAACGATTTTTTAAGAACTAACGCTGAAAATAAAAATGACTGGGATGACGCGGTTCTCTTTGCAATGCACGAGAAATCGTGCGTAAACGATAATCCTTAAAGTTCTGCATTATATTTCCTTCATCTAAGCAAACGGCAGTTAATCGTAAAAAGTAGCTACTGCGAACGTCGTCGTTAACAAATACAATTGTGTCCAGTTTTACATTAATAATCTAAGAATAACATACTTGTCAAAACAATTATAGTAACACCATATAGGCTTAGTTATTAGTTACCACAGGCTGTATACAACTTGATCAAATTGTGATTATTGCCTTAGTTCCTAAGCAGCCGTGCACTAGATTGAATGTCAGAAGGCTTTTATATTCATACAATTTTTTTTTTAATTCGGTCTCTTCTAAATAAATATGATTTATACGCTTTTTCGTAGAAGATATTTACGAAATAAATGAAAAAATTTTTATGTTTAATTTTGGTATTTATTTTATCCGAGCATTTTGGTTTAATCTTATGCTGATTGTTGAAATGCACTTTTTCCCCAAGCAGAATATTAAAACATGAATTATCCTAATTTGAACATAACTAAGAAGTAAAACAAAATTAGTTAGTTAAAACTGGTAACTCTGATTTATGCGCTTAATAATAAGACCGTGACACAATCGATTGACAACGTGCGGAATTGTTTTAACGAATTTGACGTTGAAAAACATCTTTCGAATCTTATAAGTTTAGAAATTTTTATGTGTATTACAAAAAAGGCATAATATTATATTTTAGTAAACAAACCGTATTTTATAACTTTTCTTTAAATAGTGGCCAGAAAGAGCGTATTTTTATTCAACAAAACTCATCGATTTTAAAATAATATTTTGAAATTTACTAAATCGCTAAAACAACGTCAACGTCACTATATAGGTCTAGATACCTGGCTCAAAAAAAGGTTTTCAACATCAATTTATAAATTTTATCCTTTCTGTTGTAAAACATAAGATCGAACTAACTTAAATAACCAATGGCGTTCAATGATGCAGCGCAAATTACTCTGGTTTCTTTTAACGTTAATCGTCATTATCTTAAAACATGAATTGTTAGAAAGTGTTAGCATAGTGAAAGAGTTGCAAATTGTTAAGTTGTTGTAGTAATTCTTTAACTAAATTATAACTGACTACACTCATGACAGCGCTGAATTGCATTTTTTTTGTGCAGTAGATTGAAACCTTATTGAACATAATATTAACATGGTATAAAAAAATAGCAAAAGAATGATTTAAAACTAATGATTTTGACGTATACAATGATCTTTTAGACCCAGTCACACTTGATTAACAATGTCATGTATCTCTTTAATAAAAATGGCGTTAAGATACTTCTGTTGGATCATCTTAATTAAGTAACAGTTGATATCTACTAAAAAAAGATAGTATTACATTCCTTTAATCAGACTTTTATAAGACTTGGCTAAATAGCAGGTGTATGCTGATAACAAATATCTTATATATGTAGCAAAATAGCAACGGTTAAAAGACATTCCAATTATTTTATTGCGTATAATCGATAATCTTCAGATCTCTCCATTATAATATGATTTTCTAAACAGACAACACTCTCTGTTTAAAGTTTAAACAGTGGCAACTGCAAACTTAGTTCTTCTCAAAAACAATTGTATCTGTTTCCAAATAATGATCTAAAATTTATTATCTAGTCAGAACACTCATATTGTCACTACATAGGTTTAGTTATTAGTTACCACAGACCGAATTAGACTATATCAAATTTTGTTGATTGCCTGAGGTGCTAAACAACCGTGCACTAAATTCAATCTTAGAAAGCTTTACTTTTTATGCATAGTTTTTTTTTTTTTTTTGTCTTTTCTTGAATCCGATACGAAAAGTGTGTGTCTGCAAGTCCAAGGAGCATCCCGTGTGGGGATCGCTGTCCTTGCGTCTGTTCATTTTCGCGTATTTTGAGGGAGAGACGACGTGAATCAGCACGTATAGGTACACAAAATACACTTATTTACGCAGCNTTTTTTTTTTTTTTTTGTCTTTTCTTGAATGTTGTAATTTATACGCTCTTGAGTAAAAGAAAGCGGTAAAAAAGAATGAAAAAAAATCATTTGCAGAAAAGTTTTGGCATTTATTTAATCTAAGCATCATTGTTAAATCTTATGCGTTCCGATAAATCGCACTTTTTTCCCGAGCAGAGTATTAAAACTCAAATAATTCTAATAATTACATGGTTAAAAGGTAAAACGAAATAACTAAGTCCAAACTGTTAAAGCCGATCTGTACGCTCAACCATAAGACCTTGATACAATCGATCGACAACGCGCAGTATCTTTACCCGTATTTGGCGTTAAAATACATTTTTTGGATCTAACAATTTTGGTTCTTCTTTATATTAAACTAAAAAAAATGCTATGAGCTCTTGAATGTCTAAGTTTCAACAGACATGGTTCAATTGCAAGTTAATGCTTATAAGTTGTTAAATGAGCCTGGATTTCAAATAAGCAATTTAAGAAAGACATATGAGTCGACCAATTTATCATAAAACATCAACCTTAGAATCCTCTGTTCTGATTTAATGTTTCGCAAGATTAACCGTATCCCCTAATTTATAAAGGAAAAGTAGCTAAAATAAGCGCAATTTTATCTAAGAAACCCGTAATTTTTAAAATGATATTGAAAAACATCTTAATCGCTAAAACAACGTTATCGTTACTCTATAGGTCTAAATACCTTGCACGAAAAGACGTATTCGACATCATTTTATAAATTAAATTTTTTCTGTTGTGAAACATAACACTAAACCAACTTGGATAACCGATGGCTTTGAATAATCTATATTAAATAACTTTGTTATCTTTTGACGTTAATTGTAGTAATCTAAGTAAATTTATTGTTAGAAAGTGTCAGTATTATAAAAAAGTTCTTAATCGTAAAGTTGTTGTAGTAATCCTTTAATTAAATTATAACCGTCTAGACTTGTGCCAGCGCTGAATTGCTTTTTTTTCGTGCAGTAAATCAAAACCTAATTAAACATAATATTAACATGGTTCAAAGGAAATAGCAAAAAAATTGGTCAAAACTGATGATTTTAACATGAACTTTGATCTATAAGACCCAGTCACGAATGATTGACAATGTCCTGTATTTCTTTAATGAAGTTGGCGTTGAAATATTTCTTCTAGATCCTTTTGGTTTAGTAAGTGCTTATATCTACTAAAAAAGATGTATAAAATTTCTTGATTCAGACTTTAATAAGACTTGGTTTGAGAGCAAGTCATCGCTGATAACAAGTATCTTTCATCTGGAGCTAATAGGCAACATTTAAAAGTTATTAGAGTTATCTTATGGTGTATGAATGATGAATTTTAAAGTTCTGCATCATATTTCATTCATCTAAGCAAACGGAAGTTAATAGTGAACAGTAGCTACAGCAAACCTAGTCGTTAACGAATACAATTGTGTCCATTTTGATTTTAATAATCTAGGAATAACATTCTTGTCAAAACAATTATATTATTACTATATAGGCTTAGTTACTTGTTACCACAGGCTGTGTACAACTTGTTTAAATTATTATAATTGCCTTAGTTGCTTAACGACCGTGCACTAGATTAAATGTTCAAAGGCTACAATTTTCGTACAACGTTTTTTTTTATTTCGTTCTTTTCCAAATAAAAATGATTTATACGCTTTTCCGTAATAGATATTTACAAAATAAATAAAAAATTTTTTATTGTTTTATTTTGGTATTTATTTAATCTGAGCATTATGGTTTAAACTCATAGTAATTGTTGAATCGCACTTTCTTTCCGAGCAGAATATTAGAACATAAATAATTCTAATTCAAACATAGGTAAAAAGTAAAACAAAATTAGTCGGTCAAAACTGGTGACTCTGATTTATGCACTTGATAATGAGACCGTGATACAATAGATTGACAACGTACGGAATTGTTTTATTGAATTCTACGTTAAAAAACAACTTTCGTAACTTATAAATTAAAAAATTTTGTCATGTCCTACGAAAAAGGCATGAGCTTTTTTGTGTCTTAGTTTCAAAAGACATATTTTTATTGCTAGTGAATGCAAGAAAGTAGTTAAAAATTTCTGGATTTCGAATTTCAAATTTTGTTAATTGCCTTAATTAGTAAACAACCAGGCACTAGAGTAAATCTTAGAAGGCTTTATGTTCCATGCATAGTTTTTTTTTTTTTTTTAGCGGTCTTCACTAAAATCTTGAAATGCTTACGCTCTTGAGTAATAGAAATAGGTAAAATGAAAAAAAAAATTTTTTTCTGGAGAAGTTTTGGTATTTATTTAATCTAAGCATTATTGTTCTATCTTATGCTCTCCGATAAATTGCACTTTCTTCCCGAGAAGAGTATTAAAACTTAAATAATCCTAATAATAACTTAGTTATAACGTAAAACGAAATAACTTAGTCAAAACTGTTGAAGCCGATCTATACGCTAAACTATAAGACCTTGATACAATAAATTGATACGCGAAGTATCTGTTAAAAAATTTATTTATGTCCTACGAAAAAGGCATGAGCTTTTTTATGTCTTAGTTTCAAAAGACATATTTTTATTGCTAGTGAATGCTAGAAAGTAGTTAAAAATTTCTGGATTTCGAGTGAGCAAATTAAAAACGAACATATGGGTCAACCCATTTAATATAAATAATTATCCTTAAAATTCTTTATTAAAATATATTTTGGTAGACAAACCGTATTTCCTAATTTTTCCTAGAACAGTAGCCAAGAAGAGCGTACTTTTATCAAAGAAACCCGTAGATTTTAAAATAATATTTCAAAATTCACTAAATCGCTAAAACAACGTCAACGTCACTCTCTAGGTCTAGATACCTGGCACAAAAGAGGGTTTTTAACATTTTTTTATAAATTTAATTCTGTTTGTTGTAAAACATTAGTCCTAACCAACTAAAATAACTAATGGCGTTCAATAATCCAGGGCAAATTACTCTGGTGGCTTTTCACGTTAATCGTCATTATCTTAAAACATTCATTGATAGAAAGTGTTAGTATAGTAAGAGAGTTACAAATTGTTTAGTTGTTGTAGTAATTTTTTAACTAAATTATAACTGACTACACTTATATTAGCGCTGGATTGCATTTTTGTTCGTGCAGTAGATTAACACCTTATTGGACATGATATAAACATGTTATAAAAGAAATAGAAAAAAATGATTTACAAGTAATGATTTTGACAAATACGATGATCTATAAGACCGAGTCACGCTGGATTACCAATGTCGTGTATCTCTTTCATAAAAATGGCGTTAAGATACTTCTGTCGGATTATCTTTATTAAGCAACAGTTGATATCTACTACAAAAAGATAGTATTACATTCGTTGAATCAGGCTTTCATTAGACTTAGCTGAATAGCAAGTGTATGCTGATAACAAATATTTTTTATTTAGAGCAAATTAGCAACGTTTAAAAGATATTTTAGTTATCTTATTGGGTATAATCAAAAATCCTCAGATTTCTCCATTATAATTTGTTTGTCTAAACAAACAGCAGTCTCTGTCTGAAGTTTAAACGGTGGCAACTGCAAACGTAGTTCTTCTCAAATACAATTGTATCGTTTTCCAAATAATGATCAAAAATTTATTAACTTGTCAGAACACTAATATTGTTACTACATAAGTTTAGTTATTTGTAACCACAGATCGTATAAAACTCATTTAAATTTTGTTAATTGCCTTAATTGCTAAACAACCAGGCACTAGAGTAAATCTTAGAAGGCTTTACGTTCCATGCATAGTTTTTTTTTTTTTAGCGGTCTTCACTAAAATCTTGGAATGCTTACGCTTTTGAGTAATAGAAATTGGTAAAATGAAAAAAAAAATTTTTTTCCAGAGAAGTTTTGGTATTTATTTAATATAAGCATTGTTGTTCTATCTTATGCTCTCCAAAAAATTGCACTTTCTTCCCGAGCAGAGTATTGAAATTTAAATAATCCTAATAATAACTTAGTTATAACG
>NW_019379453.1:1570475-1582504 GCF_000648655.2 Copidosoma floridanum | reverse complement strand
TTTGTTTTATTTTTATATTCATTGTTGATGCGTTATTAAGATTTTTAAATAGTTAAATTTAAGTAGAAATAATTTCTTTTATAAAAAGAAAAGCTTGTAAGTATACGGTTTTACTTAAAAACCACATGGTGATTTGAGACAAAAACCACATGAAAACGAAGCCGTAAAAACATGTTTCTGTGGTTTTTTTGACATGGTTTTACTATGTGGTTTTTCGATATGGTTTTTCTCAAAAGAGTTGAACAGATAATGAATTTTTGACCTAGTAAATACTGTTCAAATTTTAGTACCCTCCAATACACAGCTAAAGCCTCTTTATATATTACTGAGTATTCCTTTGGTGCTTTGTTCAACGTTTTAGATGCATAACTAATAGGTCTTTCGGTATCATTTGGCATTACATGCAGTAATAATGCGCCCATTTTCTCTTGGGACTCATCGCAATAAAGTTAAATTGGTAAACTTGGGTTAAAGTGAGTAAGACATCTTTCAGACGTTAGCTCCTTCTTTGCTTTTTCAAACGCCACTTCACATTTTTCCGTTCAGTTAAAAATTATATTTTTTATAACAAATTATGGAGAGGTGCCAGGACAGTTAAAAGGTCGGGAATAAATTTTCCATAATAATTTATCATTCCCACGAACGCTCTCACTTGATCTACATTTTTGGGGCTTGGTACTTTTGTCATTGCTTCAATTTTGTTAGGGTCCATATACAAACCTTTGTTACTAATAATATGGCTCAATTAATATATCTATTCTTTAAAAAAAATCATATTGACCCGATCGCAAATTCAAACCTACTTCTTGTACACGTCATAATACCTCTCTCAAATTTCTCAGATGCTTCTCATCGGTCCTACCCATCACTACTATATCTACAAAATTTCCGATTCCCTCACATCACTGCAGTATTGTCTAAAATTGCTTGAAAGATCTCTACCACCGGTTTGGCACCAAAATATAGCCTATTTACGACGCAAATACCACAGTGTTTGCTCTACGCTAACAATTTGGAAGTTTCCTTACTTACTTTTAATTGAATGTACGCTTGTGTCATATCCAAATTTGTAAACCTTTCCCCACCTTGTAATTTAACATAAAATTTTTCAATTCGAGGAAGAGGATATTTAAAGTTTTTCAAATGTTTATTCATTATTAATTCATAGTTTGTACACAACCTCATTTTTCTGTTAGATTTGAAAATGGGCACTAGAGGGGTATCCCACTCATTGTTTGGCACAATTTATATGATACCCTTTCTCTCTAATCGGTCTAATTCCATGTCTATATTTTTTTTAAACACAAACGGTATAGGGCGTCGTAATATATTTTCCACGTGAACGATATTTATTATATAAAACTTTAATACATTCGTACTTAAGAAAAGGAAGAAAGTAATATGAATGTCTTCGAGAGGAGTTGTATTGATTTTTTTTTGGAAGAGATGACAAGCCATATAACTTTTGTATAAGCGTTGCATTTAATAAATGGTAGAATTACATTTTTTAAATGAAAATTTAATGTAAAGAAATTAGGAAAAGCTGATATTATTATTTGAAGTAAAGCATCAATGATTTTAAAAAAGGCTTCAGAAATCGTTGATGGGACTTCAAGAGATAATTGGAATAAAGAGTTGATATCATTTGACGAACACTTGATAATTCTTGGCAGTGATATTCAATGAATTTTATCAATTATTGTAAATAATGCATGTGACACAACAATAGTAAAGAAATGTATAAAATATTCACATTAGTGATAAAATTTTTAAATTGCAAAATGGTATACTTACATTCAATCCCAGGATAAAGAATTTTTTAAATTTCTATTAAAAAAAGAAGGTGAAATAAATACATTTATAACATCTAAAATAATGGAATTAAAAGATGTTTTTAAAAGTATTTATAAAGGTTATACAGAAAAAAATGACTCAATTAAAGAAATTATTCTACTTAGTCAAATAGAAGATATTCAAATTACCAACAATATAATTTTAAGCAAATTGGAGTCTAAAGATGAAATTTATTGCAGCGTTGTCTACAGCAGACCCTGAGAAATAGAGTAAGCTGAAGAAGATATTAAGATTTTATATCAGATTAGAGCAACTTTTTTTTTAATTTGTAGAAAAATTTTCTCGAGTTCCAGTTTCATAAATTAAAATTACAAATTAGAGCCATTGTCATGATAATACAAAATATTGGTAAAAATGAAGGCTCACGTAATGGAATGAGTTTAAATATTAGTCAATTAAGAAATTATGTTGTTTAAGTCAAAATTATATCTGAAGATAAGAAAGAAAATGTCACTTTGATACCAGAAATAACTATAAATACTGGAGTATTCCCATTTAAAGCATTAATTTTGTATCAAAAACAATTTGCTATCCAATTGGCGTTCGGCACTTAATAA
The DNA here is from genome assembly GCF_000648655.2 of Copidosoma floridanum. The sequence continues at coordinate 1,580,093 of NW_019379453.1, read as the reverse complement.
ATCACAAGGACGAAGGTTTAACTAAGTTGGGATATACTAAAGACGAAATTCGTTTTCTCCTGGGCAGTTGTACGTAAGCCTTTCTCGTGAATCTAATCATGTAGAAATTTCACGAAAACTAGTTTCAAAAGAAAATAAATTATTAATTTTGTATTCAAAAAAGTTCTAAAATGAAAGGGTATAAAAAATGTGTCGATAAAAAAAATAATGCGATTAATTATTTTTTATCCATAACATATGACGTATAAGTTGTGAATCAAATTTAATAATAATTTTTTATTAATACTTTATAAGATAATTCAAATATATTTTTTTTCATTCAATAATTAAAGAAATTTTTTTAATCATGGATGACAAAATATTATACTTTCTCAATAGTTAAGCTGGCGAAAAAAAAATCAACTGTTACGTGGATTTTTTGGTTATTCAAAAAATTAAGGCATAAATTGTGGTTCAAGTTTCTCTATAAGAACTTTTTATATGTAAGGGAAATAGTGTATGCCTTTCGATTTCACGAGCCTAACCTTTTCCCTGCAGCGTAACTGGGCAGTACGTACAACTACCCAGGAGAAAACGAATTTCGTCTTTAGTATATCCCAACTTAGTTAAGCCTTTGTCCTTGTGATTTATTAAGTGCCAAACACCAATTGGATAGAAATTGTTTTTGGTAAAAAATTAATGCTTTAAATGGGAATACTCTAGTATTTATATTTATTTCTGGTATAAAAGTGACATTTTCTTTCTTATCTTCAAATATAACCTTGAATTCCCGTGTCAAAGCAGAACAAACTAATTTTGGCTGTGAAGTTACACGGGTATGATGTAAATACCAGTAAGTGACATCTTCACTTGCTTTGCTTTATTAATTACCATTCGTATTATTGAGTATTATATTCAATATCTTTTTAATAAAAAAGCTGTGAACCATGAGTTTTTCATGATAATAATTATATTTACCTTCGGTGATTCGAAATATTAAAAAACTCAATAACGCGCAATCAACAATGTTATGAGTCCTCAATAGTACTGAAACTTTGCACATTTCTCTCACTATGGGCTCTTAGATCGCTTTTTTTACCCCCTCCAAGGAATTGCACATAGCGAATAACTTACTATAAATATAAATTTGATATATTTTTTTACGCCACCCTTGAGGCAAATAGCTTAACTTTATAATTATGAATTTAAAACAAATAAATGCACGATTTTTATACTGTCTTAATCAGTCATTAAAAAAAAATTGTCGATGATATAATTCTTCAATTGATGTTTTTTGTTAATTAACTCATTTAACAGCCTAGGCATTAAACGTTTAACAATAATAAATACTTCTTATTTACATTTCAGTAAAACCACCATTCTACATTACATCTTCCATTTCATAAGTCTCATTACTTTTAATTTATGCACATACACTATTTTTAGTTTTGCATAGTAATGACTCTACATAGAATTGTTTGTGGGAAAATACAGGTTTTTTAATACAAAATAACATTGTCAAAACTTTGTCTTTGTCATTTATTAGTTATTATGGTAAATGCTAAAACTAAAATGGCTTTCTGTATGCTATGAAAGGTGGAAATAATTAATTACCTGTATTTAACGTTATTTTTGGTACACATCTTTATGTTATTTCAGTTTTTATTCAGTTATCAATTCTGCTTTAATATTATACTGAAATAATTTCGTAATTTGTACCGTTGCACAAACCGTCACCTATACTTAATTTCTTATTAACATAACTATTGCTCCAACTTTTGAATGAAGTTCATAGGGTAGATACCTTAACAAATACTATAACAAACTTAAGAGAAAAAATGGAAAAAGTTTTACGGTCAGCCATATCATTTTTGTAAGTTTCACGATCTATACTATACTAAGTATAGTTAATTGACATATTCTTGTTTAGTTGTTTCAAAATTTTGTTATTTAGAAAATTACTATTGTATATTATAAAAAGTCAGTGGGTATGACTTTTTGATGATAAATATTGTTATTAGTTTTCCTATGTCTAAGAATTTTAAATGTTTTAATTTTTTCCTTTCTTAATTTCTAGTAATAATTTAACAAAATTTATATTCATCGAACGAATATTTATCGATAGTTTTAAAGTACAAGAAAATTGACATAAAAAGGATAAATTAAAATTATTGTCCCTGCTATTATTATTCTTCTATTACCGTTTTTATAATAGGCAGTGCGGCATTTAGCCAAAATTTTCTTCTAGCTAAATTTATTTTTCTCTAAAGTGAATGTTATATTTTATAATCTTGGAGGACACATTTCAAACTATGGAATCAACTTCGCATAATCTTTTTTTTCAGATTATGTCTCTAAAAATACACTTTATATATTATTTAAGTCCACAGGTGAATGAAAAGTTCTGTGACTGGTCATTCCATTTGAAGGCAATATCGATCCGATACCAGTCCAAGCCGTTGGATACAATTTTTGAAACTTGAGAAACAAATAAATTGATGTATTTGTACGTCTTGTACAAAATAGCTTTTCTTTGTCTTCCTGATTATCGTTTAGCTGATGATACATTGAATTTATCCGAAGTTTACAGAATGCAAATTCTTTATCTTTATCGTTAGTTTTTTTTTGGTTATGGTAATTAAACAATAAGCATGATTCATCTCCAGATTCAAAAAATTTGATGTATGTGTAGCAGAGAATTTTTTTTTTATAAACAAAACCTTTTGTAAAATAAGTTTACACTTTTTTCATATATCATTGCCATGAATGTTTTCCTAAATCAAAAACCACGCGAAAAATTGTTGTAATTACATAGAACGCATCTTTGTGCTGGCTTTACTCATCATCTAAGTATTATTCTTAATTAAACCCATAGCGATTGCAGTATCTTTCAGCGCTTCATATTGACTATTGCTTTGTATTTTTAAACCTTCAAATGATGTTTTCTATTTATTAATGATTGTTATTTATTAATAAATTTCATAAAAATGGCTGATCATCTTTAGAAAATATGATATTTAACTTGCTATAGCAGTTTTCTTTTCCTTTTTTTTAAATCTTGACGTTTTTATTGAAAACATAGTTTTTGAAATATGCACTTACGGTCATAGTTTTGTAAAATTATGGATTTTATTCAATTGAAACCAAGCTGTTAACAGTCATAGCCATTTTTTATGGTATTTTTTGTTTTATTTCTTTCAAAAATTAATGTTTCGTTATTTACAAGGTGTAGGGCTAAATTCACTGCTTTAAGTTTTTTTCCACCTTCTAACCTCAAAATACCACCTTCACCGCTTGATTTTGGATTCTCAGGCGGAAAAATACTATACAAAACTCGTTCGAAAAAGCTTCTTTACGACCCTGGTTACGGCCCTCACCTTCGACTCGTACCATAAACCTTCTGGTTCGTAAATCGAAGCCTTTGCAAACTCGTACGTAATTAATATTACCAGAAAAATATAGTATGTATATAGTGATAAAGATTCATACAATGACGTATAGTAAAAATCTGATGCATATTGTTCGAATAGAAATTTTTTAATCTATAATTCATAATTATTGTCATAAGAACACTAGAACGGTAGTAAATAAGGTAATCAAGATTCAAAAAGGAAACTTTTTAAAAACTTGAAGTCATTACCGGTACCTGTGAGGTTGGCGCAGAAAGCCCTACTAATATATACCCTAGTAGGACTTTACCTTCTGAGCACTTTGCGTGCTAACCCTTCAGAAGTAATTATAACTTCAGGCGTTATTACCTTTTTCAGAAATTCTTCTTTCTAAATTCTTATGACCTCATTTACTTTTAATTTGTTGTTTTTTATACAATAACCATAAATTATACATTACAAACATAACAAAACAAAACTAATCAGATTTTCATTCTAACTAGTTATGTTAGATGCGCCTCGCGCACTTTAATAGTTTTGTCATTCGATTAAATTAACATTTACAAATACTTTTTAATTTTGTTATTCATTTTAGTACACAACCAAATAAATAACTTTCCTGCTTAAGAAAATCACTTTTCTATCATGTCAAAAAGTAAGAAAAATTAATTTTCTTGCTATTTGTTATTAGGATCCTTTCTTCAAACTTATAATTGTATCAACAATTTTTAAATTTTAGATACCATAAACAATATTTTAAGATCTTAGCTTCGTAAAGTAATATACTAACTCTTAAAATGATAATTGCATTTAATAGTACAAACAAATCAAACAGTATCTAACACCAGATAATTATAACAACACAGACTAATTATTCATTTCAATTATCATTTTGATTTAAAGAAATGTATATTTAAAACAACATTTTCCAATAAACGTTTAATATATTTAAATTCGAAAATATCAATTATTTAGTTATTGGGTTATTGGGTTATTGCCCTTATGCCACAATTAGCCCTTATCGTTGGCTAATCGTTGATTTGCAGTTTCTCTCGTACAATTTTCGAAAAGGGCTATTTTTCAAAGCTGTTCAAGTTTTAAACTCCGAAAAAAATATATTGAACAAAATTTTTTTTTCTCTTCTCTCACAACTTTATTACCAAAGTAACAAAGTCCTGGAGCTTAATCTCTACATTTCTTATTGCCTCGAAAATACAAATACATTTTTTACTTATTTAAAAATATGAATTTAGATCTTTAAAAATTTAAGAGATTACTGTAAGGATACAATGGAAAGCCAATCTCTCAAGTAAAGGATTCTTTATTTGTCAATTTTCGAACTGCTGTTCCAATCTCAATAAATTTTCCGTGTCAGTTTCTTGACGCCTAAAATTGTATTCATTAGATACATTTGAAGTTTTCCTTCCAATTCACCCTCTTGCGACTATTGGCATTCTTACGACTTTTGTGACCCCTAAAGGCTGCTTTCTGTCAGCTGTTTTAAGTTCTAACATATTTGTTGGCAACGTAATTCAACGTCTGATTATCCTAAAAAAGACTGGTGAGCTTCTTAAGTAAACTTTTTCTTGACTGAAGTTTACAGCAATAGTGACTGCCTGGATACCTTAGGATGGTCTTCTTTGGGCTGCTGTTGAAGTCCCACGCTGATCGAAAGAAAAATTACAAAGTCCGAAGCTTTGGAGCTAGTTGTAGTGCTCTTTCCCAACGTCTCCTGGTATAACGTCGAAGACGTTGGTGTCTAAAGCACCTTTTTTTTGCAGTCTCAGTTGTTTTGATGATCTAAAGTGGAGAGATTGGTTCATGATGCTTGCCCGTTGGAGACTCCCGTTATCTAAATTTGTTTTTTCCTCCATAGCTGTTAGGTTTGCCCAGCGCAGACCTTGAAGAGGATCAATAATAAATTCCTTTATTATCGATTGAATAATTCCTGGCTTTACATAGTCTTTTAGTTGATGAATAACGTTTCCAGAAATGGTAGTAAAAATGTAATTGTTGGGGAGGTAGTTTAAACTTAGGTGGCCCTTAAAAGATGCGATGAGATTGATGATTAAGTACGGAACATAAATACTTATATTGGCCCTGAAAAGGATCAGGGGTGAAATTTCTAGTTATTCTTTATTATTGTTCTTGATGATGGAGAGCCAGCTGCGGGTAGCTTGACTCTCCCCTTTGAAATCTCTGTGTACGGAGACCGCACATGAGGAAGGATTGCTGCTGACCAAAGAATGTCTCGTCTTCAGGTCGTTTCCCGGATAACCAACCGCTCATCGTTAGTCAGGAAAGTGGGCCTGGAGAATACCCTCTCTGTAGGTATGCTGTTAGAATGGCCACTTAGAAGTTGGCCGTTGTGGCTGCCCGTACTCTTCAGGGCTGTCTTTCCTGGATTACATTTGTAATAAAAAATCTTCTGCCATACCTGGCAGGATTGTGGTACGGCCACATAACTCTGAAGTGTTAGAGCAGGTTATGCTCTGGCTAAATACGTCTCCTGGTATTCCGCTGGAGACGTTATGGGTTAGAATAAATTATTTACTGGTGGTACTCGTTAATCCTGGAGGTTCAGGGTGAAAGTAGACCTAGGTCACTTGCCCATTCGAGAAGAGCGTCGTTGGTAACCGGAATACCCAGCTGCACGACTATTACCTACATTCTTGATGCAGCTTTGTAGCTTGGTAATAATCGATGACAGAAATTTTCGAGACGCTCCGGCGTATTAAAACCATACTTATTTAATTCTGTTGCAGGTAGCTTCAATTTTATGTCGACGCCACCTAGTGGATCCTACTGATGTATCGTGAAAAGCTGGCGTATTTTGGCAAAACTTTGAACTTATAAATTGCCATTGTTATTAAATTTTTCGAGATAAAAACTATACTAAAAACATCTAGGAAGTGTCAAGAATTGGTATGCAAAATTTCAGCAAAATCGGTTCAGTAGTTTTCACAGTCAGTGATTACAACAGTTGTAGCGACTTTGTTTTATATTTTAGTAATATTATATTTATACTGACATTACCCATGCTTTTAGCAAATAAGTAAGAACGTATAATGCATTATTTTTGTCCCTCGATTTATATTAATATTATAAGGAGCATAAAAATAGCTTTGTAAAACGCTGAATTCAATTCTGCAACGTCCCATTACGATTATTTTTCGAAAAACATACTGGCACTAAAAAGTTGCACTGGCCAATGCCGCTAAAAATTAAAATCACTGAGACTGGCAAGTGAATCATTTCTCGTTTTTTGTGTGTACAAATACTTTGATCAGTTCCAACCCTCCCCTAAAGCACCTACCAGGTTTACTTAAACAGGTACGTAAACTGTACTTTCTTATATTATTTGGCGATGACAGATACCGCATAAGCGGAAAAATTAGTTTATCTCGTTCACGGACAATCCGAAAGCTTTAAAGCTCGAAATTTCAGTTCCAACCCTGTCAGTTCCGACCCCCTGAAATTGATAATCAATTGTAGTTAAATTTCTGTACATTTTTAGATCTCAAGTCATAAGAAATTTAACTTCTTATTATTGAATATTTATTCTTTACATAGTTTTAAGACCTTTTTTGTGTGTGGCTCGGTAACAGTGTTTAAAGATGAACAAAAAAATCAGGATGATGATACATCGGAAAATTTAAATGAAATAGTCAGTGATTTGAATACATTGAATTTGAGGTGGAGTAGCAGAGTACTTAAAGCCACTGAAATCTTAGCTGACTATATTTATTGAGTAAATGAGTCTTTTTTACCAAATATATAGGCAAACTGTACTTTTAAATCAAATAACTGTAACTTAGTATAGGAACAAATTAATAGTTAACGCAAAATAATGTGTTTAAATATTAAAATACTAATTATATTAGTATAAAATGTTATACTAACTCTTAAAATGATAATTGCATTTAATAGTACAAACAAATCAAACAGTATCTAACACCAGATAATTATAACAACACAGACTAATTATTCATTTCAATTATCATTTTGATTTAAAGAAATGTATATTTAAAACAACATTTTCCAATAAACGTTTAATATATTTAAATTCGAAAATATCAATTATTTAGTTATTGGGTTATTGGGTTATTGCCCTTATGCCACAATTAGCCCTTATCGTTGGCTAATCGTTGATTTGCAGTTTCTCTCGTACAATTTTCGAAAAGGGCTATTTTTCAAAGCTGTTCAAGTTTTAAACTCCGAAAAAAATATATTGAACAAAATTTTTTTTTCTCTTCTCTCACAACTTTATTACCAAAGTAACAAAGTCCTGGAGCTTAATCTCTACATTTCTTATTGCCTCGAAAATACAAATACATTTTTTACTTATTTAAAAATTCGAAGGATTTAAGAGATAACTGTGAGATTCCAATGAAAAGCTGATCTCTCATTTAACGGATTCTTTATTTGTCAATTTTGATGCTGNTTTTCTTAACTGTGAGCTTTAACAGTAGAAATTTTGGTATTAGCTGGTGCGCTATAAATTTACCATTATTATTCTAATTTTTTAATATGGTTCTTAATTGTTAAAATAGTATATTTTATAAAAAGATTATAAGACCAAAATGTACATAATTATGAAACGTTGTACCTATTGTTTCATATTATGTCTCTATTTATGAAACATTTGAAAAAACGTAAATTGATTATAATGTTTCAAGACAAATAAAGCTTTTTCACTTGCATAACACTATTTTGTTTAACCAAAATAATTATATCGTTTACTTGTTTACTAGAAATATAAAATTTCCTGGTTGAAGTTTGTGCCATAATACATACAGTTCAAAAGATAGGTTATGTATGACTTTGTCCCTATTTATGGAACTATCTTTAAAATTGGTCATTTATTGTATGTAAAATGAAATTTTTCTTGTGAATTCATAAAGATGCATAAAATATGCAACTACCACAATTTTTTTATCAGGTTAATTGTATAACAAATACATGAATTTTTATGTTCCATGAATAGGGACACGTTCCACGAATAGGGACATTTACCTTATACTGCATGTTGGTGCCGGCGGTGGCGCTCGAGTCTCATCGTTCGCCTTTGGATTCGGATACATATATATAATCAGTATGTAGTGTTATGCATATTTCTATTGCCGTGTCGTAGTGTGTTACTGTGTGCAGTGTCCACGTAGACAATGTATACATGCACGTATGTATGCGCGTGTAACTTGCTTACAGAATTATGGATGCAACCATGAAAGTGTGCATGTATGATGAGTGTGTGTGTGTGTACTTTATACTTTTACTGTGCAAATGTGTACATGTTTGCCTGTGCGTATGTTATTGGTTAAACGAATTGTATATCCTCCAAATATTACAAAGTACAAGTATATATCTTTAAAAGAAAGCAAGATAGAGCAATAATAACAAGTTTTACGGGTTTTCTGCAGGCAAAAAAAACATCGTGGCACACAAAAAGAGAGGTGTTAAGTTATGTGAAGACATAACCTCAAATTTTAATATTCATAATATTTCACTATAAAATCACGGTGAAAAATTTTTGAAAAAATTATAGCATATTTGCCAAATTATTACAAATATGTTGGATATACTTCTCGTTTTTTGGCTAACAATAACCTTGAAAATTATTTTGAAAAGTTCTCGAGCCTTTCATACATAACAAATGTACATGAAAGACATAAATATACCGCCGTAACCCGCGAAAAAAAATACACATTGAACTCTCATGTATTTACGAACCATGTGTTTTACAATATACATGTGATTTCTACATACATACAAGAACTTCGTTCTTACCGGGGGACTTCGAGTTCCACACGCTGGTTTTACGTTCTGAAAACGTTATTTGCTGTGCGCAAGTTCAGTGCTACCCCCATTTAGCCGAACTTCTCAAGTTAAGTAAAAGGGGAGACAGTTACTCTTCAAAGTTCAGGCAAAATTCTATCAAACGAGCTCGATTTGAGCATGATCTGATGCGTACTTAATTTTCAATATTGATGCGAAATAAGAAAAAAGTCAATTTTTTCGCTTCAAATTTCAAACTTTTTTTGTTGTATAAAAAAATTTTTTCTTACTTTTTTTTATTTTTTTTATTTATTTATTTTTTTTTTTATGAGACAAATAACAGTTAATAAATGTAGATAAAAATTTAGTTATTTTTATTAATGTAAGCTCATTACTCCTTAATTGTTAATTATGAAATATTATGTTTTTACTTACATGTCTACTCATCACTCAATTTTCATCTACATTTATTAAC
>NW_019379453.1:1542255-1567914 GCF_000648655.2 Copidosoma floridanum | reverse complement strand
CAGTGTGAGTATCTCCGGTGGAACACCTTGCCAGTTAAGCTGACACTCTCTGCACCGATGGTGCATCGGGTCCACTCACCACTGTGTAGCCTTTCCCCGGAGAAGACTCCATTATTCCAGGACGTCCACTCCTCGCCGGTTAAGCCGGCGCTCTCTGCCGAAGCATCGGATCCAGGCTAATTAGCATCCCCGGAGAAGCCCCGTTGTTTCAGGGGCCACTCCTCGCCGGTAAGGCCAGCGATCCCTGCCCGACGCCTGGCATCGGGTCCGCTAATCCCTACCTATAGCCCTAACACTGTTTCGCATTTACCCAGGCCCGAAGACCTGTGGGGCAAGGAAAAAACCCTGGAATTACTCTGAAGGAAAATTCCACGGAAAAATCCGCCCCGAAACAGCCGGGGTTTCATAGGAACTTTTCCCGATGAAAACAGTTTTTGAAAAAAAATCTGCATTCACCCGGAATCGAACCCACGACCCCTAGAACTGTGTTTTATCAGTAACAAGCACACTTACCACTGAGCCAACGCTGCTCTTAATTTTTTCTTACTTATAGACTAGTAATATAAAAATCATAACGATTTTGTTGATTTTATAAAAATAAGATTTTTAATAGCCATCGTTAGGTAGGTTTTAAATCGAAGGTGCCGAAAAGGCCTGCCGGTCAGTCTGTGCCTCTCTCCATAAGGAAAATAATAATTACAAACTTTTTTTACTTATTTCTTACACTATACACCCAGAGAAGTATGTAGTTGGACTCTTTGTATACTAATAATAGAAAATAAATAATCATTATAAGTAAGTTCATTTTTTTTTATTATTTGTTATCGTAAGTGTTTCACTTGTTTTTAATAAAAGTTTCTGTTTCACTAGTAAGTATTACGTTCACAAAGAGCTGATTCTTTTTTGCTTTAATATTTTTACACAACTACGTAAAATTAGAATTTGTTACGTATATTTTAATGACTTAACAAAATTGCATGCATTTATTTAAGTTCTTCATAGTAATTTAATAATAGAAACCTTCAAAGTTTCTGTTTGAAAACTTTGTACTTCGTTCTAATCACCATGAACAAAAAACAAGTTTTAATGGAAAGTTTTTACGTCCCTTATTAGAGTATATAATATGATGTAAAATTTAGGTTTACTTAAAAAAAAAATTTTGATTCGCTATGCTTATACAATGTTTCTAACACGGTAACGATTAGAATCCAATATCTTTATAAAATTCTCATCGTTTTGATGAATTAAAGTATGTTGTAAGTNTTAATTTTGATTTAAATAAGACATTGTTAACCTTTTATGAAATATAATTCAATAACTCTTATATAAAAATAAAATTAGGTTCGATTTAAAAAAAAATGTTAAGAGATTCCATATAGGATGAAAGTTCATTCAAAGAAGAGTTCAAGTGTAAATACAGATGAAACTACATATGTGATTACAAAATATCAATCAGTAGGGCTCGAAACTGTTGCAAGATGATTTGCAAGTTTTCCCTCTCAGCTATCGTTTGTCATCTGCACATTTTGGTACCCGAGTTTTACTTTTTCGTCGCTGAAATGGAAGCGCTGCGTGCTATATATGCACCCAGCGAATACTACCTCTATCTTAGTGCAATGGTAGTCGAGTAGATTAGTAAACTTATATTTTTCCTAGTTATAATTTTGAATCGCACCTGCGTCTTTTTTTTATAGCTCTCGTTTTAATATAATCATCAAAATAAATTTGGGGTAGCAAAAATTTTTGTTGGTAATTTTTTAACGTTTCAACTTTTATTTAAATTTTTCATAGATCAGCAAAAGCTGCTACTAATAAATTTAGTTAGCATCGTGCTTCAATAAGCACAAGAATTGATTTAAACAAGAAGAAAGAAACATTTCATGTCCTGTATTATTACAATGTATAGAAAGGCATCTGATGTACGTAAAATAATACATTATTATGTCAGTATAAAATGTTATAAAAAATCTTATTCTTTTTTTAATAAAAATAAGTCAGAATAACAAAATACCATTACTTAAAATTTACAATACAGCTATTACAATCATTTTCAAGATTAAATTGTGCATGAAATCGGACTTGAACTTTTTTTAAAGGTGAATAAAACTGAGATTCTTCTTTCAATTAGCTAGTAAGAGTAGACAATTTAAAGGCCCAAACACAAAAACATGCAAAAAATTTTTTTCAAATGACATGTTTTTAATTCTGATACTACAAAAATATTTTCACTAAACACAACGCTTTCTCTATGACGTAGCAAAAATTCAAAGCTTGTTAAGCTTTACAAATTATGTGACAAGAAACATTATCTCATTTCGTATTACTAAACGTGTTTTTTGTAACTAACTTAGATGATCAACTATATTTCTTATTTAAAAAAGATTTCGCTTATTACAGGTGAAATAAAAAAAGTTTTTAAATGTTTGTTAAACTAATTCAGTGCAGTGAATAAGTGCCTGTTTGCATGGAATAAGGTGTGAGCATACATAAATGATAATAAGTGCAAAATTTTTTATAAAATACACTGGTGTATCGTGGCAAAATTATTTTATTACCCTGGGTACGAAGTATAAGTACCGCATTGTGCCCTCAGATCGCACTTTACGCCCTTAAAATAATTTAATGCACATGGTCAGAAAATGATTTATAGGGAGCGAATTGTGCTCATGGGCAAAACTAGAACTTTGCTCTCTTGGTAAAAGATACACATGCGACTGACGTACACTACAGCTGTAATGTACTATATTAGACTGGTGTTGATACTATTTTTGAAGTGTTGGCGTTAAGGGGGTTATAGCGGTACAGTCAGCTTCAAAAGTTGACTTAAATTAAAAATTAGTGTTTTTATTATTATTCTTGATAATTCTACTGGATTATTCGTTTTATAACTAAAGGAATTCTTAAAACACTTATGGAAACAAACGAGTCTTAAGTCACTTCAAACAGTCTTTGTAATCTAGTTGGTATATTATCTGAACAAAATCGGCAATATAGTTAACGACACTAGATTATTTCATATGAATCGTAAGGTTGAGTCAAGAAATTGAAGTAGCAGGATCAATGAGATGGATAATAATATTATTACTTAAAACTAAGCTGTCAGAGCAAAAATTATAAAAAAAATTCACATAAACACACAGTTAACGTTATCTTTGATAAAAAAAAATTGTTTGTAACGTTTTCTACAGAATCTACATGCAATTACGTGCTCAAAAATTTAGTGTATTTCCTTTCTTTAGTTTATATCCAGTTGTTCGAATTAAGGCTGCTCTACATTACTGCTTTTTTCCAAGTTTGAATTCTCAAGCGCTTGGAAGTCAAATCATTAAGTGCTCTTAGTTACCTCAAATTAGGCGCTTCATTTATTCAATTGTTGAATAAAATTTGCAAGTGCAATTAGTTACTGGATATTAGAAGTTTGCTTCATTTATGATAAACAGAATTATTAGATGATTAAGCGATTGATTTTTTAACAACTATTTTCACAAATATTTACCTACTTACATATTTTACCGATGGTTCTGTAATTATTTAATAAAATCTGAAGCACGTTGAGCTCAGCCAACGAGGCTCTTCTCCCCTCGATAACGAACTTTTTCTAACGATGCATTTGTATTTTTAGATATATAGAAAAAGAATTCGGATAATATCTGAAAAAAAATTACTTTTTTTACTTTTTGCAGAATATTTCCTCCCCAGATTGAGTTGGACTCTTTGTATACTAATAATAGAAAATAAATAATCATTCATTATAAGTAAGTTCATTTTTTTTTATTATTTGTTATCGTAAGTGTTTCACTTGTTTTTAATAAAAGTTTCTGTTTCACTAGTAAGTATTACGTTCACAAAGAGCTGATTCTTTTTTGCTTTAATATTTTTACACAACTACGTAAAATTAGAATTTGTTACGTATATTTTAATGACTTAACAAAATTGCATGCATTTATTTAAGTTCTTCATAGTAATTTAATAATAGAAACCTTCAAAGTTTCTGTTTGAAAACTTTGTACTTCGTTCTAATCACCATGAACAAAAAACAAGTTTTAATGGAAAGTTTTTACGTCCCTTATTAGAGTATATAATATGATGTAAAATTTAGGTTTACTTAAAAAAAAAATTTTGATTCGCTATGCTTATACAATGTTTCTAACACGGTAACGATTAGAATCCAATATCTTTATAAAATTCTCATCGTTTTGATGAATTAAAGTATGTTGTAAGTTATTAAAAATAAAAGTTGAATTTAAATTTAATTTTAATAAATGAATCCATGATTTAATATATTAAATAACGCCATAATTTCGAAGAAAAAGGTTCATAAATATTCGAAACCTATTTAAAAAANTGTTTGCGAACCGAGAGGTTTGCGGCCCGAGCCGAAGGCGAGGTCCGTAACGAGGTTCGTAAAGGAGACTTTTCGAACGAGTATCGGAAAACTGCTTTTTTGCCCGAGGAAGTACCAGCCTCCCAAAACCACCCGAGGGCGGAAAATAATTTTTTTCGTAACACATTTCGATAAAATCTTTTTTTTTTCTTCGTCTTTTTGTAAATAGTGATTAAGTTTTCATTCCAAAAATTACGGTAAATATCAGTTATAATTTATCTTTACCGTTTATTAGATACTAGCAGCCCCCCGTCACGGCTTCGCCCGAGACTTACTAAATGGAACAACGTAGTGTGTTAACATATAAGTTAAACGTTTTCAGTTAGAAATTTTACATATATTCCTAACACTTTTGGAACAAAAATCTTCTTATTAAATCATATTTGTTCGCAATCCTTACAGTTCATTTGCCCAAATGAAAAGCTGTAAAAATTAAAAAAAATATAATAATGCTGAAAAGTACTGTGCGTCCCTAATGCCATAAAATAATCGTTGGCCATAAGGAGCCGTTTGTTTGCAGTTTCTCCCGTATAATTAACGAAAAGGGCTTTTTTAAAGCTGTTAAGATTTTAAACTCTCAAAGATTATATATTAAAAAAAATTTTTTTTCTCTTATCTCTCAACTTTATTACTAGAGCAACAAAGTCCTAAAACTTAAACTCTACATTGTCTATTGCCACAAAAACACAAATACATTTTCTACTTATTTAAAAATCTGAATTTAGATCTTTGAAGATCTTAGAGATTACTGTGAGGGTACAATGAAAAGCTGATCTCTTGCGTAATGGATTCTTTATCGATTTTTCGATTTTGACGCTGCTGTTCCAATCTCAATAAATTTTCTGATTCAGTTTCTTGACGCTTAAAATTGTATTCATTAGATATATTAAAAGTTTTTCTTCCAATTCACCCTCTTGCGACTATTAGCGTGCTTACGACTTTTGTGACCTCTAAATACTGTGTTCTGTCAACTTTGGTAAGTTCTAATATAATTGTTGACAAGGTAGTTCGACGTCCGATAGCCCTAAAAAAGACCGGTGAACTAAGTAAACTTTTTCTTGACTGAAGTTAACAGCAATTGCGACTGCCTAGGTACCTTAGGATGGTCTTCTTTGGGCTGCTGTTGAAGCCCCAGGCTGATCGAAAGAAAAATTACAAAGTCCGAAGCTTTGGAGCTAGTTGTAGTGCTCTTTCCCAACGTCTCCTGGTATAACGTCGAAGACGTTGGTGTCTAAAGCACCTTTTTTTTGCAGTCTCAGTTGTTTCGATAATCTTAAGTGAAGAGATTGGTTCGTGATGCTTGCCCGTTGGAGACTCCCGTTATTTAAATTTGTTTTTTCCTCTATAGCTGTTAGGTTCGCCCAACGCAGACCTTGGAGGGGATAGGTGATTCCTGGTTGAATACTTGGAGTCGTAATATAGGGTCGTCAGTCATCGGTCATCGGGGTTCCCAGCCTTGCAAAGAATAACTCCACTCGTGACGACTGCCAGTGAACGACTGACTTGAATTAATAGTGACCATCTTTAGTTAACATAGTCTTTTAGTCGACGAATCACTTCCGGAAATGGCAGTTAATGTATTTGTTGGCAAGATAATTCAAACTTAGGTGGCCTTCAAAAGAACAGACGAGAGTGATGGTTAAGTAGGGAACGTAAGTACTTATAATGGCCCTAAAAAGGGCCAGTGATGAAACTTCCAACTATTCCTTATAATTATTCTTGATGATGAAAAGCGGGCTGCGGGAAGCTTGATTTTTACCCTTGAAGTCTCTATGTACGGAGACCGTGATGGTGGGAGTAACACCACTGACAAAAGAATATATCGTCTTCAGGTCGTTCCTTGGATAACCAACAGCTCATCATTAGTCGGGAGAATGTGGGTATAACGTTGGGGACACGACCACTGAGAAAGTAGCCGTTGTGGCTGCTCGTGCCCCTCCAGGCTGTCTTTCCTAGCTTACATTTGTAGTCAAAAATTCTCTGATGGCACCAGGCAGGATGGTGGAACGGCCACTTAACTTTAAAGAGTTGGAGCAGGTTGTTCTTTGGCTAGACACGTATCCTGGTATTCCGTCGGAGACGTTATCAGTTAGAATAATTTATTATTGTTGGCACTCGTCAATCCTGGAGATTCGGGGGGACGCAGTCGTTGATAACCGGGATACTCAGCTGCACGACTATCTTTTACATTCTCGATGCAACTTGATCATCTGCCGGTAGACGACTGCAGAAATTTTTGAGACTCTCCGGCTGATTATAATCACACTTGTTTAATTCTGTTGCAGGTAGCCTCGATTTTATGTCGACTCCACCTACCGGATCCTACTGAACTAAAGTAAAAAGCTGGCGTATTTTTGCAAAACTTTGAGCTTACTTATTGCTATTGCTATTAAATATTTCAAGATAAAAACTTTACTAAAACTATCTAGGTAGTGGCAAGAATCAGTGTGCAAAATTTCGGCAAAATCGACTCCGTAGTTTTTTCGATTAGCGATTACACCGGTTTTAGCAACTATATGTTTATATTAAAAATAAAAAACTTACTGGAGAGGAGATATTTTGTAAAAAGTAAAAAAAAGTCATTTTTTCCTGAAACTGTTAGGGGTAAAGGGGGGTATTATTGCGGTTTTTTAGTGGTTAGTTTTAAACGTTTGTCTAAGAAATTCAGTTCGTCAAGTCGTTGTGATTTTTTTTTTCATTGATGTTCGACTCAAAAACTACTGAATTCCACTTTTATAAATGTATACCTCACCTCCTCACCTTGATTAAAGTTTCATTGCTCTAAGTTATGGTTCTAGCATGCATGGTAATCTTTTAGAACAAAGAAGTAAAGAAATCATTAGGATTGCTGTATCGTATGACATGGCCCATATAAGTTCTGTTCGAAATTATGATAGTCTAAATGGGTATGGCTGCATTTTAGGTAGTTACAGTAAAAAAATTTGGGAATAAGGCACTAGAAATCATAACTGCAAAAGATGTGACATCAGGCATCTTGCTTTGGATAACGTATTCTGGCTAAATTTTGTTGGAAGCACTAAGGCGAAGAATCTGGCGTTGATGTGAGAATTATTAGTACTTAGTAATCACGACAGTGCTTCTGTATCATATATTAGAGCTTGGAGCGATTCTGAAATAATTAAACTGTCTGATAAGTAATCATGTCGCCAAGGGTATTTCTAATTAACTTTTTAATATGAAAAGAGTTTGAAAGAACTGTCTCATGACGACATTAAGTTTTTGAAAAGATGTGTCACATTTGCAGTTACTCAAAGTGTGGGTGACACATAAGGTGGCTCCAGCGCCTAGTGCCGTATCAAAATCGGGAGACTAAAAATTAATCATTATTTTCTTTAAAATATGGTATAAAATTATCATAGAGACTGTTGTAAGCCATATTCTACATTTTATCTGTTACTTTAGTGAGTTAATATAAAAAAACAAAAAAGTTTTATGGTGCCCTAATTGATGAACTGTTACGGTACGCTCCTAAGTTCAAGAATGTGGCAACATTGCTCAGCTGTAGTTATACCTATATATATATGTACTCTGCAGAATGCAGACAGCTGGGTGCTGACTTGCACTCACAACTGTATACTTAGTCTCCGATTATTTAAAGATTTTGTTCGATAACAAGACACTTTTCTCATGTCATCGAAAACTGCGTAATAATATATACAAGACAGTATATTTTTTACACCTTACGGTTTATTCATATAAGTGCAGCAGTAGGTTGTATATCGCGTAAGCTTGCATTTCCTATCTAACCCATCTTAAAACTACGATTTTGTAAGCATGATTTCTTACAATTTTCATCGTCAACCTTAATTTTTTTTTATACGAATAGAAAGATGGGAATTCAAAGAATATAATTCAATTTTATTAACCTCGGTTGGGTTATTTATAATTTTAACATTGAGGCCACTGGAGCCACCTTATGTTTTTAATGAACATAATAGTTGTTATTCATGGTGTTGATACACAAGAGAAAAAAAAAATTATCAACATTCTAGGATACTAGGTGGATTAAAAAATGAGTCTAAGAGTTTCGCTGAAGATACTGTTAAATGAAATTGCCAATAATACTAATAAATTTACAGATGGAGCGTCTTTTCAAAAAAATGTGGATGTGAATCACGTAACAGCCAGTAAATTCCCGAAAATGAGATGCTTCTCATTAAGCATCTCTGTAGATTATAGGTATGCTACCTCTGTCTGTAATATTAATCTTAGAGAGCATTAAATTGAAGCAGTAACAAAAAACTGTAATTTGTCATCAGTACTAAAAAACCATCAAATACTAAGAAAACATCAAAATTTTATGTAAACGCTGAATCAAAGAAAACTGAAACAGCAATAAGAATATTAAAAAAAAAAATTCATAAAGCTTTTACAAAATAACAGAAATTCTCTCAGATATCGAACAGAATATGACAAAGGTGTACTGTACGCACCAGCAAGTGATCTTTTGAAAGACGACATTACTATTAACACCTCAATACTTTTCTTGATTGCAGATGAACTTGAACTACATTTTTAGTATGTACGTTCAACCAACTGCTCAAATTACTCCAACAGCCAGCAAAAAAACCATCTTAGAAGTTTTAGTGGTCAGCCAGTACTACCGGGGTAATAAGATTTTAACAATGACTAGAAGCTTTAAAAGAATTCAGAACCTATTTATTCTTCTATAAAAAGTTGTTCGTACTAAAAGCACACAACCTTAACTTCGATAAAGCACATTTTTTACATAGCATTTTTGGAGTCTAAGCGCAGAGCGAATTCGAAATAATTATTGACAGGCGTGTCGATGCATTAACAGTACTTAGAGTTGCCATGAATAGGAAAAAAATGTTCATAAGAATAATTTGCAGCTGAAACTGACGTTAAAACCGATAGAGCTCACAACTCTGCGGCACTCGTAAAAATCTTGCAACAACTCCTTAAGCGCTTCAAACTTTCTAACTCTCAGATGTTTGAGAAAAAAGATTATTAAATTTAATCCTTCATCAAGAAGAGTGTAATAAAAATTTAACGCCATTAGACGACGTTGTTATGAGCACCATGAAGATAAGACTCTTATCTGCTGCAATTACTTTTGACTTTAGTATCTTAACCATCTGGAGTATTATTTTATTAATTATTACCTATTAATATAACTACTATTTATTTATTTCAATTTTTTTACATAAATTTAATTTTTAACATGACGCGCAGTTTAAAATTTAAACTTTGAACCTGATGGTACCGCCTACAGCTCGCTAGGTGGCAATTTCTTGTTTCTGAAGAACACTGCAAGTATTAAAGTATTATTCCACCTGAATCATCCGATTTTTAGCAACTGCTAGGTGTTTATTCGATAGACAACACCTACGCAATGGCAGTGGCAAGAGTATTACATATGGTACTTGCATTAACACCACCATATATTAATACTACAATCTCACTGTGTTAACTCTATCTCTCTCTCTCTCTCTCTCTGTTATTCACTCTCGCCCCAATGTCTATCCTTGTATTGTGACTCTATCGTCCAAGGAGAGAGCGCAAATGCCAATCGTACTTGTTACCGGCTCATCTTGACTGCTGTTAATTGCCACCCAGTCACCCACCATATCTAAGGTAAATTCAGGTAATTCGGGACACTTTTCAGTAGCAAAATTTTCATCTCCACTTTTTTTAATGTCCCTTATTTTTTAGAATTTTTTAAAAAGATTTTCCCTGTAGTCGGACGTTATTTTAAGTAAAAAAAAAATCTTGTAGTGCTTTTCTAAATGTTGAAAAATATGTTATTATAAATTTTTTTGTAATTAAGCCTTTGCGGGACATATGTACGCCAGATTTCAGCTTATTCTGGACACCTATTAAGTTAAATCGGGACACATGTAAGATCTTTGTTTTAAGAGAGTGTATTTTATATTTTGATCAGTTTTAAAATTATTAAGTAGTCTAACAAATCGACTTTTTTCAAGAAATATAAAAACCAACGAAAAGTCATTTTGTACAAGATTTTAATCTTAATTTTATTCAGTTAAACGTCCAATAAGTGACAAAATATCAAAAAAAATTAGTTAGGCAAAACTTCTTGTTTTATTTTAAGTTTTGATTGTAAAACTTTCATTTCATGAATAACCAAGGTTCGTCCTATTTCATCAACTTGTTTTTCGTAATCATGTATATCTGTTCTCAACTTTTGTCTGTTTTCTTCATTTTCTTCCAATTTTATTGCGTTTTTACTTTCTTTTATTTTTTTAAAAATGTCTTTTTTTTTGTTTGATTAGAGACTTTTTTTTTTCTTGTAAACTTTTATTTAAAATTGAATCTTTTTTTTCATATTTCTAGCTTTTGCTCTTTTTTGTTTATTCTGTAATACTTTTTGTTCCTTTTATTTCTTTTCCGTTTCTTTTTTTTCTAATTATTAGTTTCTTTAATTTCTAATTTTCTTATTAGTCTGTAGAAAATACTTTTGTACAGAATCCAACAGCAAACCTTTGGTTACTGGAAATCCTGTAGTAGCACAATAAATAATCCAGTTAACAATTTGATCTTCGTCATCTTTTGAAAAAAAATTGGATGTCCTGCTTTACTGTCTATTGGTGATAAGCCCTTATATATTTTGCAAACAACGTTGATTTTGGAATATCAAAAACCCTAGAAGCCTCCCTCACTGTGAATTCCCTTACCAATCGAGTCAAGTGCTTTTGTTATATTTTCAGTTACACAGGTATTTTTTGCTTTTGAGGCTCGTAAAATTTTCTTTTTCATTATCTGTGATTTTGAACTTTTATTTTTCTTTTTTCTGGAATTATTTTTTATCAAGGTACTTTTAGATCTCACAGCTTCAGATTTTTTTCTCTTAGACATTTTGTTAGATTTTTTCTAAATATTTACAATTAAACCTGTAATACTTTATAATAAAAATCTTGTAAGTACTTTGCACAATAAGTAAATACTTACATAAGTTGAGATTACTTACTGTTTACAGTAGTATTAAGGTTATGATGTTTGTTTACATGTCGCATACACCTTCAATTGACTAATTACACTTGAATTTTACGTGAAAACTGTTCCCCTTGATCTAATAATACACTTAACTGTTAAATTAAAGTGAAAAAAGTTAATTAACTAGTACATTTTTACTGTATTGACTAAAAAATGAAAGTTGTGCCTCGCGAAGATATGATGTGTCCAATAATACCTTAAGGAGTAAAAAACGTTAAGGTAAGTCGGGACACACCGTCCAGAATTGGCTCATCCGTATCTTACTTGTGAGGTAATGTGGGACGCGCAATTTGAAATTATCCAAGTTGTTTTCATGACACTATTTATGAATAAATTATTTCAGGAAACACAACACTTTCCATCTTATAAATCTTTTTTTAATCATATATGAGTATACACGGTCATCTCCCCGGCAAGGAAGAAAACTTGGTTGTTTATGGCTGCCGTCAGAACACCTTACAACATTTTTTTTTCGCATTACTCTTTGCTATTAATTATTTTACTTTTTCGTTGCTTTAGATAAATAAAGGCTTGAAGAATATTGGGATTTTTTTTTTTTTTTTAAGACTTGTTTATCATTTATAAATACAGTTCTTAGTCTGTGTCCCGAATTAGCTTAAGAATTGGTAGTGGCAAGAATCAGTGTGCAAAATTTCGGCAAAATCGACTCCGTAGTTTTTTCGATTAGCGATTACACCGGTTTTAGCAACTATATGTTTATATTAAAAATAAAAAACTTACTGGAGAGGAGATATTTTGTAAAAAGTAAAAAAAAGTCATTTTTTCCTGAAACTGTTAGGGGTAAAGGGGGGTATTATTGCGGTTTTTTAGTGGTTAGTTTTAAACGTTTGTCTAAGAAATTCAGTTCGTCAAGTCGTTGTGATTTTTTTTTTCATTGATGTTCGACTCAAAAACTACTGAATTCCACTTTTATAAATGTATACCTCACCTCCTCACCTTGATTAAAGTTTCATTGCTCTAAGTTATGGTTCTAGCATGCATGGTAATCTTTTAGAACAAAGAAGTAAAGAAATCATTAGGATTGCTGTATCGTATGACATGGCCCATATAAGTTCTGTTCGAAATTATGATAGTCTAAATGGGTATGGCTGCATTTTAGGTAGTTACAGTAAAAAAATTTGGGAATAAGGCACTAGAAATCATAACTGCAAAAGATGTGACATCAGGCATCTTGCTTTGGATAACGTATTCTGGCTAAATTTTGTTGGAAGCACTAAGGCGAAGAATCTGGCGTTGATGTGAGAATTATTAGTACTTAGTAATCACGACAGTGCTTCTGTATCATATATTAGAGCTTGGAGCGATTCTGAAATAATTAAACTGTCTGATAAGTAATCATGTCGCCAAGGGTATTTCTAATTAACTTTTTAATATGAAAAGAGTTTGAAAGAACTGTCTCATGACGACATTAAGTTTTTGAAAAGATGTGTCACATTTGCAGTTACTCAAAGTGTGGGTGACACATAAGGTGGCTCCAGCGCCTAGTGCCGTATCAAAATCGGGAGACTAAAAATTAATCATTATTTTCTTTAAAATATAGTATAAAGTTATCATAGAGACTGTTGTAAGCCATATTCTACATTTTATCTGTTACTTTAGTGAGTTAATATAAAAAAACAAAAAAGTTTTATGGTGCCCTAATTGATGAACTGTTACGGTACGCTCCTAAGTTCAAGAATGTGGCAACATTGCTCAGCTGTAGTTATACCTATATATATATGTACTCTGCAGAATGCAGACAGCTGGGTGCTGACTTGCACTCACAACTGTATACTTAGTCTCCGATTATTTAAAGATTTTGTTCGATAACAAGACACTTTTCTCATGTCATCGAAAACTGCGTAATAATATATACAAGACAGTATATTTTTTACACCTTACGGTTTATTCATATAAGTGCAGCAGTAGGTTGTATATCGCGTAAGCTTGCATTTCCTATCTAACCCATCTTAAAACTACGATTTTGTAAGCATGATTTCTTACAATTTTCATCGTCAACCTTAATTTTTTTTTATACGAATAGAAAGATGGGAATTCAAAGAATATAATTCAATTTTATTAACCTCGGTTGGGTTATTTATAATTTTAACATTGAGGCCACTGGAGCCACCTTATGTTTTTAATGAACATAATAGTTGTTATTCATGGTGTTGATACACAAGAGAAAAAAAAAATTATCAACATTCTAGGATACTAGGTGGATTAAAAAATGAGTCTAAGAGTTTCGCTGAAGATACTGTTAAATGAAATTGCCAATAATACTAATAAATTTACAGATGGAGCGTCTTTTCAAAAAAATGTGGATGTGAATCACGTAACAGCCAGTAAATTCCCGAAAATGAGATGCTTCTCATTAAGCATCTCTGTAGATTATAGGTATGCTACCTCTGTCTGTAATATTAATCTTAGAGAGCATTAAATTGAAGCAGTAACAAAAAACTGTAATTTGTCATCAGTACTAAAAAACCATCAAATACTAAGAAAACATCAAAATTTTATGTAAACGCTGAATCAAAGAAAACTGAAACAGCAATAAGAATATTAAAAAAAAAAATTCATAAAGCTTTTACAAAATAACAGAAATTCTCTCAGATATCGAACAGAATATGACAAAGGTGTACTGTACGCACCAGCAAGTGATCTTTTGAAAGACGACATTACTATTAACACCTCAATACTTTTCTTGATTGCAGATGAACTTGAACTACATTTTTAGTATGTACGTTCAACCAACTGCTCAAATTACTCCAACAGCCAGCAAAAAAACCATCTTAGAAGTTTTAGTGGTCAGCCAGTACTACCGGGGTAATAAGATTTTAACAATGACTAGAAGCTTTAAAAGAATTCAGAACCTATTTATTCTTCTATAAAAAGTTGTTCGTACTAAAAGCACACAACCTTAACTTCGATAAAGCACATTTTTTACATAGCATTTTTGGAGTCTAAGCGCAGAGCGAATTCGAAATAATTATTGACAGGCGTGTCGATGCATTAACAGTACTTAGAGTTGCCATGAATAGGAAAAAAATGTTCATAAGAATAATTTGCAGCTGAAACTGACGTTAAAACCGATAGAGCTCACAACTCTGCGGCACTCGTAAAAATCTTGCAACAACTCCTTAAGCGCTTCAAACTTTCTAACTCTCAGATGTTTGAGAAAAAAGATTATTAAATTTAATCCTTCATCAAGAAGAGTGTAATAAAAATTTAACGCCATTAGACGACGTTGTTATGAGCACCATGAAGATAAGACTCTTATCTGCTGCAATTACTTTTGACTTTAGTATCTTAACCATCTGGAGTATTATTTTATTAATTATTACCTATTAATATAACTACTATTTATTTATTTCAATTTTTTTACATAAATTTAATTTTTAACATGACGCGCAGTTTAAAATTTAAACTTTGAACCTGATGGTACCGCCTACAGCTCGCTAGGTGGCAATTTCTTGTTTCTGAAGAACACTGCAAGTATTAAAGTATTATTCCACCTGAATCATCCGATTTTTAGCAACTGCTAGGTGTTTATTCGATAGACAACACCTACGCAATGGCAGTGGCAAGAGTATTACATATGGTACTTGCATTAACACCACCATATATTAATACTACAATCTCACTGTGTTAACTCTATCTCTCTCTCTCTCTCTCTCTGTTATTCACTCTCGCCCCAATGTCTATCCTTGTATTGTGACTCTATCGTCCAAGGAGAGAGCGCAAATGCCAATCGTACTTGTTACCGGCTCATCTTGACTGCTGTTAATTGCCACCCAGTCACCCACCATATCTAAGGTAAATTCAGGTAATTCGGGACACTTTTCAGTAGCAAAATTTTCATCTCCACTTTTTTTAATGTCCCTTATTTTTTAGAATTTTTTAAAAAGAATTTCCCTGTAGTCGGACGTTATTTTAAGTAAAAAAAAAATCTTGTAGTGCTTTTCTAAATGTCGAAAAATATGTTATTATAAATTTTTTTGTAATTAAGCCTTTGCGGGACATATGTACGCCAGATTTCAGCTTATTCTGGACACCTATTAAGTTAAATCGGGACACATGTAAGATCTTTGTTTTAAGAGAGTGTATTTTATATTTTGATCAGTTTTAAAATTATTAAGTAGTCTAACAAATCGACTTTTTTCAAGAAATATAAAAACCAACGAAAAGTCATTTTGTACAAGATTTTAATCTTAATTTTATTCAGTTAAACGTCCAATAAGTGACAAAATATCAAAAAAAATTAGTTAGGCAAAACTTCTTGTTTTATTTTAAGTTTTGATTGTAAAACTTTCATTTCGTGAATAACCAAGGTTCGTCCTATTTCATCAACTTGTTTTTCGTAATTATGTATATCTGTTCTCAACTTTTGTCTGTTTTCTTCATTTTCTTCCAATTTTATTGCGTTCTTACTTTCTTTTATTTTTTTAAAAATGTCTTTTTTTTGTTTGATTAGAGACTTTTTTTTTCTTGTAAACTTTTATTTAAAATTGATTTTTTTTTTTTCATATTTCTAGCTTTTGCTCTTTTTTGTTTATTCTGTAATACTTTTTGTTCCTTTTATTTCTTTTCCGTTTCTTTCTTTTCTAATTATTAGTTTCTTTAATTTCTAATTTTCTTATTAGTCTGTAGCAAATACTTTTGTACAGAATCCAACAGCAAACCTTTGGTTACTGGAAATCCTGTAGTAGCACAATAAATAATCCAGTTAACAATTTGATCTTCGTCATCTTTTGAAAAAAAAATTGGATGTCCTGCTTTACTGTCTATTGGTGATAAGCCCTTATATATTTTGCAAACAACGTTGATTTTGGAATATCAAAAACCCTAGAAGCCTCCCTCACTGTGAATTCCCTTACCAATCGAGTCAAGTGCTTTTGTTATATTTTCAGTTACACAGGTATTTTTTGCTTTTGAGGCTCGTAAAATTTTCTTTTTCATTATCTGTGATTTTGAACTTTTATTTTCCTTTTTTCTGGAATTATTTTTTATCAAGGTACTTTTAGATCTCACAGCTTCAGATTTTTTGCTCTTGGACATTTTGTTAGATTTTTTCTAAATATTTACAATTAAACCTGTAATACTTTATAATAAAAATCTTGTAAGTACTTTGCACAATAAGTAAATACTTATATAAGTTGAGATTACTTACTGTTTACAGTAGTATTAAGGTTATGATGTTTGTTTACATGTCGCATACACCTTCAATTGACTAATTACACTTGAATTTTACGTGAAAACTGTTCCCCTTGATCTAATAATACACTTAACTGTTAAATTAAAGTGAAAAAAGTTAATTAACTAGTACATTTTTACTGTATTGACTAAAAAATGAAAGTTGTGCCTCGCGAAGATATGATGTGTCCAATAATACCTTAAGAAGTAAAAAACGTTAAGGTAAGTCGGGACACACCGTCCAGAATTGGCTCATCCGTATCTTACTTGTGAGGTAATGTGGGACGCGCAATTTGAAATTATCCAAGTTGTTTTCATGACACTATTTATGAATAAATTATTTCAGGAAACACAACACTTTCCATCTTATAAATCTTTTTTTAATCATATATGAGTATACACGGTCATCTCCCCGGCAAGGAAGAAAACTTGGTTGTTTATGGCTGCCGTCAGAACACCTTACAACATTTTTTTTTCGCATTACTCTTTGCTATTAATTACTTTACTTTTTCGTTGCTTTAGATAAATAAAGGCTTGAAGAACATTGGAATTTTATTTTTTTTTTAAGACTTGTTTATCATTTATAAATACAGTTCTTAGTCTGTGTCCCGAATTAGCTTAAGAATTTGAAGTGTCCCGAATTACCTGAATTTACCTTAGTAGCAACTTGGATCTCAACACAAGCATCTGACTTATCACGCTCAGAGCCTCTAGGACAATTTTTTTTATCATCTTGACAGCCAGTTCGACACCTTAAAGGCGACTCACGACACCTCCAACTTCCCTACGTCGTTCAAAATTGCACACCCCAGTATGCGCCTTTTAACAGTGGATAGTTCAAAAGGATCCGAGGGTATACATTCTTTGTTTCAAAAACAATTAACGATAATAAGTTACTCGACTGTAATTGTTGAAAACATAACTTTTTTAAGCAGTATCACTTTTGTTGATAATGAGCTGTAGCTGATAGTACTTATTTTTAAATAGTGATTGAAATTAATATTATCATGTGATACTAGAAATACGTAAACTAATGATAAGGCATGGTTTTAATATCGTTTTTTAAAAAATATTTATTTATTTACATTTCAGTAGCTTACTATTTAGGACATTATTTAAGAGAAAATAATTAAAAAATGTAATAATGCAATAAGTTTTACAAAAGTATTATTTCATTTATTATTCGTTTTGAAAGTAAAGAAATCATACTACTAATACGTATAACTTTGTTAATTGTTAGGTGATTGAGTGATTGTACAAATATATTCGTTTTAAGTATTTATTACATACAGTTTCTATACCCACCTGAACTATAGTGTACGTTAAATACACTACAAGCATATTGGCCAGGTGCAAGTGATGGGAGGGGATAGATGAGTCGACGCCAGCGTGCGTAGTGGCGAAAATAGGAAACCTGGAGTACCAAATTACTGTCATTTCTGCTTAATAAACTATGTTGTGCCAAGAACGGTTGTAAAATGTTTGAATGTAACAATGTATTTATGAAGCCTCGTTAGTTTCTGATCCAGAGCACACTCTCAGAAACAGACGGCAAAAAAAAAGATAAATACGCGAAATAAGACATGATCATTGTGATTTCTATCGTTTAAACGTTTATGAAATATGGGTGTAAGAAAGTGCTGTGTTGTTCAGTGTAACAGTAGCACAAAGACAGATCAAGTAAAATTACATAAATTTCGATGTTTATCCAACAGTAAATAAAGGTAATTTTCATGTTTATTGCAACTTAGACAATTTTCAAAATAATCTGAATAAAACGTACATGCACGTTAATTTTGTAGTGAGCTGAAGTTACCAAGGTCTGCCTTATTACGACGATACTTATCAAATTGCTAACTCCATGACTTTGAAATTCTGTAACATCGCACACATGACTACTTTCAACCAACTGTTTACCTTTTTTTAAGGTTTCAGAGTTAAAACAAATCGAGTGTGTGGTATTCCTAAAGCCTTTATTTATGATAACATCCATTATCAGATGAATAAATGTACTAATTTTTTCCTAATTAATTGATTTTTACTAAAAGTGTGTATCGGTGTATGCTGTTGACGTATAATGTGGGTACCCGCAGTTGCATGATTTTGACACCAAGAAAGGCGCTGCATGACATGCATCTGGCCAATATGGGTACAAGAAACAAATCACCAGTATTTAAAACTCCACGTGCGTATGAGGTACTAGTGGGTTTTCCCTTTACTCACGCGTTTCCTTTCTTTATAAAATTATTATGCAGCTCTGAGCGAATAGATCAATTTGAAATTAAGTTCGACGATTGCATCATAGTTGTATTAAAAAAGTTTTATTAAACTATCATTACTTTAACATGACTCCGAAACAACCTTAAGTTTATTAATTTATAAGTACTTCTACCCCATTTTTCACACCTGTCATATGAGGTATAACTGGAACCACAGAAAACGGTATTGATTTAAACGGTATTGTGGACACCGTTAATAGTATTCACAAAAGATGTTTTTTAAAACAATTAAATGAATAAATCATATTATGATTCCTGAATGAATCCATAAAAAAATTTATTCACAAATAAATAATCACTTTTTGCATAGATTTATACATAAGTGTCTGCATAAACAGGGGCGGATTTAGTGCATAATTTTATGTAGAGCTTAATAAAGAAGTTTTTGTATAAGTTTTTTTTACAACTTTTTTCATAAAATTATGCATAAAAGCGTAAATGCATTTTTCGTAACGATAGTTTTTACTGACTACGTAATTTATCATTGCGATAGCTAAGAGTTAATAGCTAAATAACTAAAAATAGAGAATTTTTAACTGTCTGGTCTATTTTTTATTGTGTATCAAAACTGTAATGTTTGAAATTGTTTAATTTTATATTTCATCTAAAATTATCACTATAGTTACTATAAGCGTTAATAGAGTCCTAGATCAATTGTTTAAAAATCATTGACCCAAAAAGTCTAAAAGTTTGTTCTAAAATATAAATACATTCTTAGTTAGAGCAATGTTGATTCGGTGTTTATAGCGTTCTAGTCACAGAAGCAACATTGGTCTAGGGATGAAGGGTTTGATTCCCAGTCAAATAAATTCAGTTTTTTAAATCTGTTTCTACTGAAAAAACTGTCCATGGCATCAACTAAAGGAAACGTTCCACTCTGCCAGCTGATGATAACGAAATATGTTATTACCATACTAAGAAGTTGACGCTTTTGTTGGACAAAAATATTTTTTCCAATAATTAGACTATATTTGTAAGCGATTCAAAGGATTTCCTTTCAGGTGGCAGAAATTCTCTTATTCACTATTTTTTCGTGCTTTAACTACCGGACTACAAGGAAATGACTGTGATGTCTGATTAATGAATTATTTATAATGTATAGTGATTTATTATGATATTTTAAATGTTATGTATAATATTTAATGTAACATGATAAACTATCAACATAAAATTTCATCGTAATGTTTTTTTTTAACTCAAATACAATAGAAGTTATTTACATAATTTTCAGTTGAAAACTACATAATAGGTGTCACTTTCTTAATAATTGGGTTCCGTTGTGGAAAAAAGTCTAGTTTAATTATCAAGACAGATTTCTTACAAAAAAGATACTTGATGTTGTACAGAATTATAACGAGAAGCTGGTTTACTTAACAAGGCAATACAAGTCCTTGCTCACACAGAATTTTCCAAAAAATAAATATTATAATCTTCTGTGCCATAAAAAACCGTGTTACGAAGCCTTAAGTTCATGTACACGATTTTTTTCTCGTTTTTGAGGGTACGTAATACAAGAAAAAATTTATTTCAAAGGTGTGCCTTAAAAAAAATTTAATTTTTTTTTGGAACGCGTAAAGGCAAATTTGGATTGGATTTCCTCATATCTTTATCAAGGTATCCGAATTAATAAAA
Organism: Copidosoma floridanum; assembly: GCF_000648655.2. The sequence goes on along the minus strand of NW_019379453.1, from coordinate 1,547,427 downwards.
AATTTCACAAAACAAGATAAAATATTTCGTAATGAGATCTCCAAAAAAGTCAAGTTTTTAAACATTATCCTAAATATATATAACAATGATTGCAATACTGAAATGTGGTAAATATTTTGTTACAGAGAAAAACATGTAAATGTTTTGCTAAGTTAAAAAAATCTGTAAATTTTTGTGGGTTAGCTTCCTACTGTTTTTAACGTGTTAACTTTCTGAAAAAGTTTATAAGCTGCTCAATTGTACAAGCTGGAATACTTAAAGTATTCGTGTGGTAAAAAAATAACAACAGTTACATTAACTCCAATATATGTCACAATTTTTATATTCTATGTCAATTTTACGGAAGAGAAAGAGTTGCAATACAAACAGGTATTTCATTATGGTTTCGTTTGTTGCAACTAGGCCATCTAATTGTTGCGTTTTGTTCAAAATGTCCGGAAAAATCAAGCAAATTTTTAACTTTAGTGCGCCAACATATAATAATAAATCATCTTCAAATAAAACAATTTTTCATAGATTACTGAAAAATGGAAGTGATCATGAACAGTGGGGCAGAATATCGCCTTCCATGTATTTGTGCGATCCTGCATGGTTGAACGAAGGTGACTTTGAAAATGAGTGATTAACAGAAAAAAATCTGTGGTCTCTCAGAAATGCTCAAGTGTTTTGCTATGTCAAGAGTTGTACTACTAGGCCCATATTTATATAATTAAAATTCATAATTTCAAAATTTTTGAGGTTATAAAAAATACGGTGTTTCAAGAATGTGCTGTCTAGTAACTAGGTAAACAGGTTCCAAAAAAAAAAAAAAAAAAGTATTTAAGAACACTAAAATAAGGTTCTTTTTAAGAACATTTTATAAGCGTCTACATTTTTTCAACATTTTTTTCCAAACACTTTGTAGAAAAAAAAAACTTGTTTGATTTTACGAGTTTATGTGGGCTCTTATGGAAGTCAGTAATCAAATTGTATTTAAACTACTATACAAGTATATAAAAATTTTTGAAAAGCAGTTCAAAATTTTTTTTTCCAGTTAAAAATAAGCTTACTGAGAAAGGATCAAAGAAATTTAAAAAAAAATCAAGAACATCTTGCAAAAAAGTTATCTTACTGATATATAAAGCAAAGTCGCTAAAACCGTTATAATCGTTAATCGCGGAAACTACTCAACCGATTTTGCTGAAATTTCGCATATTGATTGTTGATAATTCCGAGATAGTTTTAGTACAGTTTTTATCTTGAAAAAGTTAATAACAATAGCAATAAATAAGCTTAAAGTTTTTCAAAAATACGCCAGCTTTTCACGTTAATTCAGTAGGATCCGCTAAGTGGCATCGACATAAAATCGAAGCTACCTGCAACAGAATTAAATAAGTGTGGTTATAATGTGCTAGAGCGTCCCGGAAACGTTTGTAGTCGACTAACGGCAGTACATCGAGCTGCATCAAGAAGGTTGATATTAGTCGTGCAGCTGGATATCCTGGTTACCGACAACACACTTCTTTAATAGGTAGTGACCTAGGTCTATACTTCCATCCGCAACCTCCAGGATTAGTGAGTGCCACCAATAAAAAAACATTCTAACTATTACCGTCTCTGGTGAAATACCAGGAGACGTATCTAGCCAGAGCACAACCAGCTCCAACACTTCAGAGTTATGTGGCAGTTCCACTATCCGGCCTGGTGCCATCAGAGGATTTTATACTACACATGCAAGTCAGGGAAAACAGCCCCGAGAAGCACGGGCAGCCACAACGGCTTCCTTCTCTGTAGTTGTCTCAACAGCATACCCATGGAGAAGGTATTCTCTAGGCCCACTTTCCCGACTAAAGATGAGCAGTTGGTTATCCGGGAAACGACCTGAAGACGAGATACTCTTTGGTCAGCGATGTACTTCCCTCCATCACGGTCTCCGTACACAGAGACTTCAAGGTTAAGAGTCAAGCTACCTGCAGTCAGCTCTTCATCATCAAGAACAATAATAAGGGAGAGCTGGAAGTTTCATCACTGGCCCTTTTCAGGGCCAGTATAAGTACTGACGTTCCCTACTTAACCATCAATCTCATTGGTTTTTTCAAGAGCCACCTAAGTTGAACTACCTTGCCAACAAATACATTTATACAATCATTTCCAAAAACGATTCGTCGACTAAAAGACTATGTTAACTAAAGATAGCCACTATTAAACCAAGTCAGTCATTTACTAGCAGTAGTAACGAACGCAGTTGTTTGTCGCAAAGCTGGGAATCCTAGTTACCGACGGCCCTATATCACCCTCTCGACTCTAAGCATTCAACCAGGAATCATCGATCCTCTCGAAGGTCTGCGCTGGGAGAATCTAACAGCTATGGAGGAAAAAAAAACTTGAGCCAACGAGACAGTCTCCAACGAGCATGCGTCACGAACTAATCTCCCTACCTTAGTCACCAAAACAACTGAGTCTGCTAAAAAAGAAGGTGTTTTAGACACCAATGTCTTTGACATTATACCAGGTGCCGTTGGGAAAGATCTCTACAACTAGCTCCAAAGCTTCGGACTTTGTCATTTTTCTTTCGATCAGTCCAAGGCTTCAACAGCAGGCCAGAGAAGATTACCCTGAGGTATCCAGGCAGTCGCAATTGCTGGAAACTTCAGTCAAAAAAGAGTTTACTTAAGAAACTCACCGGTCCTTTTTAGGGCCATTGGACGTCGAACTACCTTGCCAACAAATACGTAAGAAGTTAAAAAAGTCGACAAAAAACAGCCTTCAGGGCTCACAAAAGTCTTAACCATACCAAAATTCAAAAGAGGGCGAATTAAAAAAAACGTTATATGCATCTGATGAATACAATTTTAGGCGTCAAGATACTGATGCAGAACATTTGTCGAGATTGAAACAGTAGCGTCAAAATTGACTAATAAAAAATCTATTGCATGAGAGATCAGCTTTTTAATCAGTACCCTCACAGTAATCTCTTAAATCTTCCAGATTCTTTAATAGGTAGAATATGTATTTGTATTTTTGTGGCGATAAAAAATGTAGAGACGAAGCTCCAGGACTTTGTTGCTCTGATTATAAAGTTTTGAGATAAGAGAAAATAATTTTTTTTTTTAATGTATACTTTTTTGGAGTGTCAAATCTTTAACAGCTTAAAAAAGTAGCCCTTTTCGTAGATTATACGGGAAAAACTGCAAATTAATGGCCCTTTAGGGCCAACGATTATTTTCTTGCATATGAAATGCACAGTACTTTTCACCATGATTATTTATTTTTAATTTTTACAGCTTATTATTTGACGAAATAAACTGAATGGATTCTGAACAAATATGTTTTTAATACGAAGATTTTTGTTCTGAGAAGTATTAGGAATAGATGTAAAATTTCTAACTGAAAACGTTTCACATTACATGTTAACACACGGCGGTGTTCTATTTAGAAAGTCTTGGGCAAAGCCGAGACGGAGGGCCGCTAGTATTTAATAATATTTAATTAATAACGAGAACCTTTGTTAAATTATAGAACCAAATGATTTTTATCCTGGAAAATACGTTGTTCTTGAGAATGAAAATTGAATGTTCTTGAGATTAAAAAAAAATTTTTTCCAGTACTTGTTAACATTCTTTATTTTTAGCCAAAACCTCCTTAAAGAACGTAGTATCATGTTCCGAACATTTTAAAAACATTCGGGCATTGATTGACTGCACTGCAGTAGCCATTTAGAGACCAAAAATGCGTGCTATCAAACTGTTACATACTCCCATTATGAGGGCTGTCAAATCTTTTAAATAATTATACCACCTTTTTTTAGTATGCAAAATTGACTTAGATATTAGGAATTGTTTTAGTTGCAAAATACAATCTTTGCTGGAAAAACGTCAAAATTCTCAAAACTCAATTTCTTTTTATTTGTTATCAGTATGAATATTAAATACAATGTTTTTATCACAGTGAAATGTTGTTTAACCAACGGTGAAGTAATATCACTTCAAAGTTTAACTTTAAAAAGTTAATTAACAAAAATCTATCAACTATTTTGCAATTATTTTACAAACAGTTATTTGTTACGCATCCTAATACCTATACTTTCTATGTGCACTGACAAACTGTTCTTTGAAAACAAAATTACTTATTGAAATTGCACTCACACACGCACACATAAAATGAATTTAGGGTTATGTTTTCACACAACTCAACACCTTTCGGTTTGGGCACCACAATGTTTTTATTACTTTTAGATTGCCCGGAAAATTCGTTATGTTTGGTCTATCTTGCTTCCTTTTGAAGATATGGAATTTTTTTTTTAATATTTGAAGGTTGCGTCATATTGTAAAACTCATCGAATCAATATTGGCTGTCTGCATCGATCTTATATGCATGCCAAACTTTTTTGGTAATTTACTTTTTTAGTATCAACTAGTCATGTGTGCATTATATACATACAAGCATGCACATGCACACAGTAGCCGGTAGACACACATACATACACGATTCTATACATAAGAACATAAGTTTTACACACATACCCACGTAAAGTAAATGTCCCTATTAGGACCATAAATTTTATCATACTAGCTTCTTTGATTTTTTTTCTTAACTGTGAGCTTTCACAGTAAAAATTTTGGTATTAGCTTGTGCACTATAAATTTACCATTATTATTCTAATTTCTAAGTATGGTTCTTAATTGTTAAAATACTTTATTTTATAAAAAGATTATAAGACCAAAATGTACATGATTATAAACCTACCTATTGTTTCATGTTATGTNTTGACAGTAGTTGAATTTTCTACTTTATTGTGTAGAATAGAGGCATGCCTCAACTCTCGGCCCTTGGCTCGCCTTAATGATGATTCCTCTGAGCTTGATCCTCTTACCCCTGCTCATTTTTTGATCATGAGGTCTTCATTTCTTGTGCCAGAGCCCAATATTTCTACTGAAAAGGTATCGCCACTCAAACGCTGGAAGCTAGTGACACAATCTCTCCAAGTCTTCTGGAAAAGGTGGTCACTTGAATACCTTTCCACTTTACAAAGTCGTTGCAAGTGGTTGAATCCTCAACGCTCGGTCAAGCCTGGTGATCTCGTGCTCATAAAAAACGAGTCTTCTCCACCTGGTAAATGGCCTTTAGGCATGGTTGTTGAAGTCTATAAGGATGCCAAGTCTCTCGTCAGAGTCGCCAAGATTAGAACCGTTT
>NW_019379453.1:1488465-1531630 GCF_000648655.2 Copidosoma floridanum | reverse complement strand
TTGTGGCAATCTACAAATTATTAATAAGTAAATAAACGTTTATTATTACATAATACGAAAGCTGCTCTGCTAATATATACTAATTTCCAAATTTTTGAAAAAAATTGGTACCAAAAAATGTATTTTATTGATTAATTTATTTATACAATGTATGATTAAACCAAAAGTAAATAAAAATTTGCATTAGAAATATGTTACAAACTGTACGATAAAATCGAGTAATCGGTTTTCCGATGTAGGGCTCGCTCACAGCAGCGTGAGTAAGATACTTGCCTAGTGTGCAAGAGGACGGGGGATCAAATGTCTTTGAAAACAGTTTTTTCTTTTTTTTTGGAATTGGTTGCAAGAAAAAATAAGAAACATTCAAAATGTATAGTCTGGTGCGGTAGGATTATATAATGTAGTGTGGTGGCGTTGCGTGGTGTACCCACCTATAGAAGTATAACTTTAAAAATGGATAAATTTTTTAGCTTAATGTGCAGTAGATATAATAAAAATATTTATGCTTAGCAACTTTAAAAATTTTTGCAAACATAAGAAAAGTATGTAAGTAATTGGATTTATCGACATTTCCTACCCAACACACGATTGCCAAGGCAACTCGAATTTTTGAGTTAAAACTACAGTTTGTAAAATCATTGTCATACGTAGCAATTGAAAAAAAATTCCACCTTGACCGGGACTAGAACCTGAAACTCTTTTCTTGCCAGGAAAGTGTGTTACCAATTTCGCCATCGAGGTCTTGGCGACTCCTCTTCTCAATTGCTACACTATACTTTTTCGACAATTTTTTCAGTTTAACGCCTTGCTCATATGGTATGTGTAAGAATATTACAATTCACTCTAATTTATCGATGGGTAAGTATAAAATGCGGGTAATTGAATTTATCGATATTTCCCATCCAACACACTATTGCCAAGGTAACTCGAATTTTTCAGTTAACACTACAGTTTTTAAAAACATTGTCATACGTAGCAATTGAAAAAAGGGCCACCTCGACCAGGATTTGAACCTGGAACTCTTTTCTTGCCGGGAAAGTGCATTACCAATTTCGCTATCGAGGTTTCGACGACTCCTCTTCTTAATTCCTAAACTTTATACTTTTTTTAACTGAAAAATTTGAGTTGCCTTGGCAATTGTTTGTTGGATGAGAAATGTCGATAAATTCAATTACTCGCTTTTAATATTTACATATCGATAAATTAGAGTAAATTCTTGTATTCTTACATACCATATGAGCAAGGCGTCAAACTGAAAAAATCGCCGGAAAAGTATAAAGTGTAGCAATTGAGAAGAGGAGTCACTGAGACCTCGATGGCAAAATTGGTAACGCACTTTCCCGGCAAGAAAAGAGTTTCAGGTTCAACTCCTAGTCGAGGTGCCACTTTTTTGCAACTGCTACGTATGCCAATGTTTCTACAAACTGTAGTTTTAAAAAAATTCAAGTTGCCTTGGCAACCGTGCATTGGATGGAAAATGTCGATAAATTTGATAACTCACATTTAATACTGACCCATCGATAAATTAGAGTAAATTCTTATATTCTTACATACCATGTAAGGAAAATATATTATTACAAATACTGTAGATTTTTGAATCAAGACCCATGAGATTATAGTTTGGATTTTTTTATAATCTATAAAAAATAGTACATAAATACCAGCTAATACACCCGGCTGAGCAAAAAAGGAGCTCGCTCTGTCTTCAGTTTTTGGATTCATAATGTACACGTCTCGATTTTCATCACTATTCACATCACGATCTTCTCCAATACTTGATGGCTCAACATTGTCACTGTCTGGTCGGTTAATGGCATCAATACTTGTCTGCAAATAAAATTTTGTTAATTATATACCTTATTTTCTTACATTACAAGCTTAACATTTCTGTATACCACCAAAATTATCTTACAGACAAAAAACTTATGCATCCTGCACTCATAATACTACTCAATAACCCTAGGATTTTTTTTAAATAGATGTATGAATCAATGAGCTTTGTCTGTTAGTAGCTGGTATTTTGGTCAACCATTTCCCTTTTTCTTACTAATATATAAAGCAAATTTGCTAAAACCGTTGTAATCGCTAACCGCGAAAACTACTGAACCAATTTTGCTGAAATTTTGCACACTGATTCATGATACTTCCTAGATGGTTTTAGTATAGTTTTTATCTTAAAAAATTTAATAACAATAGCAATAAATGAGGTCAAAGTTTTTCAAAAATACGCCAGCTTTTCACTTTAGTTCAGTAAAATCCGCTAGGCAGCGTCGACATAAAATTGAAGCTACCTGCAACATAATTAAATAAGTCTGGTTATAATAGGCCGGAGCGTCTCGATAGTGACGTAGTCGAGCTTCGGCAGTTCAACAAGCTGTATAGAGAATGCTGATGACAGTCTTGCAGCTGGTTATCCTGGTTACGGACGACACTCTTCTCTAAGGGGGAAGAAACCTAGGTATTCATTCACCCTGAATCTCGACGAATGTGATAAAAAAAAAAATTACTTCCAACCGATGCCGTCTCTGCCACAATACCAGGAGACATATCTAGCCAGAGCACAATCTACACCAACTCTTCAGAGTTGTGTGGCAGTCCCACCATCCCACCTGGTGCAGTTAGAGAATTTGTAGCTACAAATATAAGCAAGGGAAAACAGCTCTGAGGAGCAAGGGTATCCACAACGGCTACCTTCTTGATCGTCGCGTCTCCAACGCGCTTACCCAAATGCTCCCGTCTAACGATGAGCGGTTGGTTATCCGGGGAACGACCCGAGACGAGATATTCTTGGGTCAGCGGTGTACCTCCCTCCATCACAGTCTCCGTACATCGAGACTCCCAGGGTAAGAATCAAGCAACCCGTAGCCAGCTCTTCATCATCAGGAATAATAATAAAGAATAGCCTGGTAGTTTCACCACTGGCGCTTTTTAGGGCCATTATAAGTATTTACGTTCCCTACTTAACCATCAATTTCATCGGTTTTTTTTAGGATCCACCTAAGTGTAAACTACCTTGCCAACATATACATTTTTATTACCATTTCCGGAAGCGATTCGTCGACCAAAAGACTAGATCAACTAAAGACAGGCACTATTAAACCCCGGTGACCGACGACCCTATACTACCCTCTCGACTCTAAGCATTTAACCAGGAATCACTGATCCTCTCCAAGGTCTGCGTTGGGCAAACCTATAACAGCTATGAAGGAAAAAAAACTTGAGATGACGGGACAGCGTCCAATGGACAAGTATCACTAACCAATCTCCCCATCTAAGATCACCAAAACAACTGAATCTGCAACTAAAAAAGGTGCTTTAGACACCAAAGTCTTCGACGTTATACCGGGAGACGTTGGGAAAGAGCACTACAACTAGCCCCAAAGCTTCGGACTTCGTAATTTTTCTTCCAATCAGTCTGGGTCTTCAACAGCAAGCCAGAGAAGATCACCCTGAGGTATCCAGGCAGTAACAATTGCTGTTAACTGCAGTCAAGAAAGAGTTAACTTAAGAAGCTCACCGGTCTTTTTTAGGGCTATCGGACGTCGAACTACCTTGCCAACAAATATATTAGAACTTAACAAAGTTGACAGAAAATAGCTTTTAGGGGTCACAAAAATTTTAAGCATGCCAAAAGTCACAAGAGGGTGGATTGGAAGAAAAACTTTAAATGTATCTAATAAATACAATTTTACTTAGGCGTCAAGAAACTGACGCAGAAAATTTATCGAGATTGAAACAGCAGCGTCAAAATCGACAACTAAAGAGTCCATTACGTGAGAGATCAGCTTTTCATTGTACCCTCACAGCAATCTCTGAAATCTTTAAAGATCCTACTTCAGATTTTTTAATGAGTAGAAAATATAGTTGTGTTTTTGTGGCAATAAAAATGTAGGGTTTCAGGTCCAGGACTTTGTTGCTCTGGTAATAAAGTTGTGAGATATGAGAAAAAAATTTTTTTTTTTAATATAAATTTTTTAAAAAATAACCGTTTTCGTGAATTACACGGGAGAAACTGTAAATCAACGGCTTTTTATAGTCACCGATTATTTTATGGCATAAGGAACGCACGGTATTTTTCAGCATAATTATTTTTTTGAATTTTTACACCTCATTGTTTGACGAAATAAACTATGTGGATTCCGAAAAAATATGTTTTTAATAAGAAGATTTTTGTTCTGAGATGTATTAGGAGTATGTGTAAAATTTTTAACTGAAAATGTTACGCATTACATGTCAACACACTACGGTGTTTTATTTAGTAAGTCTCGGACGAAGCCGAGACGGGGAGCTGCTAGTCTGTTATAATTGGAGATTTATGGCTGTTATACAAGAGATGCGCTTACTTGGCTTCTATCAAGCCGAGAATGCAATAAATTTCGCACGTATACTACGATACCTGGTGACTAAGTACTACACGCAAACCGGCCTCGTCTTAACCTTTCCCAGCTTAACACATTTTGTACGCTAGACTAAAAAAATAATGATGTTTCGTAGACAGCTACTACCTTAGCAAGATCTTATGCATAATTCTGATTGCACGCGGATGGTTTGATTTTTTTTCATTTATTTTTAGTAGATCTTATGACTGAAGTGACTGACACATAATGAATAAAGTAAGAAAATCAAATTTTTTTAAAAGCATCTATATACTCTCTCCATGATGAGCTTTTCAGGATTTTGTCTTTTTTATTTTTTAAATTTATAACAAAACCAATAACTTACATCCATAAAATATGACTAGTAAAAAAAAATTTATTTAGTACTCAAGTTAGCTCATCACGCCTGTTTTACTTATTTACGTGACATCAGACTATTACACATAAAAATATCAGGTAATGAAGTTGCCACACTTCAAGTAACCTGTATCATTTTATAAACAATCACCTTATTAATCAAATATTATAAAATATTGCCTGTCGACCCTACATTTTCTTGATATCATTGAAATCTCGTGATTGTTTTTTTCAGTGACTAGTTTTTTAAATAAAAATTAAAGTATAATTTGAAAGATATTGTATCAAGTGTTATAAACATTGAATAGCCTCCTACAAGGAATAACGTTCAACATAAATTTTTAAGTGATTCGTTTTAAAAAATTGACTGGCCAGATGGTTTGGAATTTTGTGAGATGATTCGGTTAATATTCAAGTGTGATTCCTGCAAGTTTCATTTATACCTAATGTATTTCAATTTTGTGATGATCCATCTTTTAAAATTCGTAAATATGTTCTAAGATACGTATAGCAGAATAGTATTTTATTTCATTCCTTTTTTATATTTTGTGATGCTACAATAATGTAAACAAAACTTTATGTCCCTAATAAAACAGCAACTCAGAACCACTGTCATCTTGCATCGAAATGCGCTTAAGAAAACGTGAGCTTATATATTAATGTGCTTGTACTAGCTTGATACTCTGCCAGTGAAGAAACAAGTGAATGAACATTCCTTACTTAAGTAAATTTTTGTTACTTTGACAACAGTGATAATACAATAACAATTTGATACCAGGAAATTGCCGTTGCATGTCAAGTATTAGAATTTTAATGTGGCAAATTGATTCAAATAAGATTGTAGTTTAAATATTCTAAAACAGCAATAAATTAATCATGTGGTATTTAAATTAAATCAAACAAAGATGTGGGTGTCAGGACCTCCACAAAAGTGAGACCCAATAACGATCTTTTATTGGACTGAATGCCATAGAAGTTTAATTCCGTCAACATTATCTTTTTTGACTAATTTTATGCAACATCAGTGTTATCTATGTTTTTGATGGTTATGCTGTTGTAAGATCATAAAATATTACCTATTCGTGCACCTCAATATTTTCCTTGCTCTTCTGAAACTCATTATCTTTCTCAGCATCGCATTCGAGTTGTACTATTTTTTAAATTTTCTAAAGGTTATACAGTATCAAAAACGTTGAAAAATGATTCATTCGCTTTTGTACTGTAAAAAAACATTCTTTCTTGTATTTAAATTTATAAGAGAAATACCTTCTCATTTTTATAAAGTTTTTTTATTTTTATTAATTCTCACACATACAAATAATTAATTTAGATAAATTCAATTCGTCAAGTAACAGGTTTAAAAAATACACGCAAAATAATCAATATACACTATCAACCACGCGCAGCATGCTAGATAATCTAAGGGCAAGAATCATTATCAAATATGATTGCGTCCAAGCCAAGCGGAACACGTGGCATGTGCAGCGCCTTTTTCGCATCAAAAACGTTCTTTTTAACTCAATTACATCAGATGGGAGATGGTTAGAAAAAAAGGTAAATACATAAATCAATAGGTTTTGACGTGCTCTTTCAGACAGTGCAGTCAGTTTTTACGTAAAAAATTTTTCCTTACTTAAGTTGATTTCCAAGTTTAGGCTGTTTTCGCTCATTGTACGTTTTTTTTTTTTTTTTTTTTTTTTTCTTTCAAACTTGCATTAGTCAATAGCTTACCTCTTTAATAACAGACAAGCAAATTTTCGAGTTGGGGCCTATAAAGCTTTAAAAATTACAGCCACTTGAAGATAGCGGGATGTAGTCTAGCACTGGCGCGCACGTATCTCGGTGGGTGCCAGGTGTGGTATTGTTTCACGACTTGCTTATAATCCAAGACAAGTAGCTAAAAAAATTTTTAAAAAATGCGCAAACTGACAGATTTTAAAGCGTTTTTTTTTAATTTTATTCCACAGTAAATTTTTTGATAAATACTTTAATTTAATATTGAAGAACAAGCGAATCTTTCAAGAAGTTGACGTGGTAGCAAACCGATGTCTTTTTTATAACATACGTATTTATAAATAATTAGGCCAGCAATAAAAGTAGAACTTTGATTGATTTTGAATCTCTGATTGAGTGTATCTATAGATTTGATACCATCATACGATAGTTTTCAACGGAGATTTAAATTCAATCTTAGGTTATCTAAAAAGGTAAGTCATAACTCATAACGTTACATAAATAAATGATGTACAAACTCATCTTCGAGATCACATCTTTTTCATGAAAATGAGAGACAGCGTGACAGGTTGTAAACAAAGCAAATAGAACAGTGTCGTCTGCTAAAACCACTGGTCTCGTTCACTTTGTCTCGCTTCTTCACCACACTGCGATTTTAATACTTTTTACCGCAAATATTAAAATTTTTTTGAACATCATACGAAGAACTGTTATTATTGATTTGTGCTCTAATGATAGAACTAAACTATGGTTTTATACATTTAAAAAATGTGAAAAATAAATATACTTTCTTTTTATTCTTTGAAATATAATAATAGTTTAATATTTTGTTTATTTTTATTCGTTTTTAATGTACAGAATTTGGATATTCTTTTTACATTTTTTTAAACCCTACACAAAAATCCCGTATATTCTCGCTTGCATTAACGTAAACTAATTGTATTAACTTTAGTAACAAAGCCTTCTATTATTCTTAAAATATTTACCACACTCTATATCTATCTACATCAACAATTTCAAGTGTACCTGTCTTTTTCTTGACACTGCTCAATCAATAATTATCCTAACATTTTCTTGGTCCACTTTGTTTCACGCTGTGTACCGCTATCTTATCTAACATTATAAGCAGTCTTTCTCTCTCAATTTCCATTCAACTAGCCTTTTGGGTCTCAATCCATTTAATTTTTCTAATTCTTTGCTAAGTTTACATAGACTGATGATTGTATCCCCTTCCAGTTGTTACATCCCGAGTTGATACAGACACGAATCATGTTATAATTAAAAACGCAATCCATCCATGAAATTCGTACAAGACTTATTGTGTATATACAGCAAGCTCATATGATAAGAGGAGCTCATACGTCACATATATGCGTGTGCGTGTAATAGCTTTAAGGTAAATGTTTCAAAACATACTGGCATATAATACGGCCAGCCTCGTTGTGAGAATGCATGTATGTATTGAATTTGTACGTTACATATATAAATGCATAAATCGTAAGGTATGTATGAATGAATACTTTATTTGCACATTAATTGTCCATTTTTATAATATATACCAATTTAAAAATTGTAATTAACACATTATTTCATTATACTCAAAATTGATTGTAAAATCCCCAAAAAGATTAATTGCTAAATTTGTAAGCTTACTGTCACACTTGAACTTGTATTTGGCATTCTTTTATTGCTGATGCGAGTTTTCATTATCACTAATCAAAAAAACTCAATCGCACTTTTTAGAAAAATGCGATTGGTACTGTTTTATTTATATTTCCTAATATACGAAAACGTAACATGTAACATTATCGTGCAAGCCTACTGTTTTGCTGTCAACGCAGTCTGCAAGAACATCGCTCATGGGTGGACCTAGTTCGACCAAAGGCCTCTTTTACTTGCTCTGACGCTATAAAAACGTACCATCCAGAGAAAAAACTGCTTTTTTTACGTCTGTCACCTGTCCTCTTAAGTTTTAGTGTACTCTTGACTCCCACGACTTGCGATTACCTTACACATATAAGGCATAACGTGTTGGCTGAGGCAACTCGGGTGTAATTCGAGAGCACCAATAAGATCGGACTATGCTAAGGAGCAAAGTACAATGAAGAAGCCGCAACATCTTACTGGCCACGAATTCATTCGTGTAGTTTAAGGAACCACTGAAAATTACTGCACGAAGCATTAGGGAACTCTGAAGCAGCAGTAATAACAATCAGTGACAGATGTAAGCTATTTATCAGATATATAATTTACGTCAAACCTTTTTTTTTTTTTTTTTTTAAATACCTACTTAAGTAGTGTATTTATTTTTAGGCTTTATTGTAACCGAGTACATATAATACCTTCGTACAGTAAGGCACATTTTTACATTATATTTGTTAAATATTACAAGTAATGGTTACATATTACATTAATAATTATACATTACTGAATTTACTTTTGTAGTTTTTGTTGGTACGGTGATGATGTCACATAGAGCACCTTGAGAGCGAAGGATTTATGAGGTAGGTAATTTTTGCTACGAGAAGGTCGCCCATCCCTTCACGAGGAGCATTGCGTGGTGAAAAAGCACATGCGAAAAATCATAGAAGTACTTGCTCGGGAGAGTCGCACTGGCCGGGAATCGAACCCGCAGTTCCCACGTGTCGTCCCACAAACCAACCGACCGAGCCACCGCGCGCTCTGTCAGACCTTGTTAAAGTGACCCGAGTAAATTTTATTTAAATGAATAAACTATTTAAATTGTTTTTATAATGGGATACATTAATTAAGATCATCCATTTCCTAAAAATACATATTTTTACTTAACTAAAAGGAATTAATAAAGCTCATGAGCTGATTCTTAAGGACCCATGAATGATACTAAAATAAAATAGTTACGATCATACTCTAATTAAGTCTGGTAATAACACAGTAATTTCAATAATTTGTTCTAGTTTTCTGATTTGTACCTAAAAATTTCGGTACTTCGACTTTTTTAACCTATCTATCACTAATTTTTCTTTATATCATCATGTACAAATGTTTCCTGCCCTTCCTATGTTCCCACATCTCATCTTTGTCCATTTTTCTTCGATCTCATTTATCTGTCCATCCAGTATTTTTCAATCCCGTGTTCCTTTTTTATCTTTTATGCTATTGTAATCGCAATAATTTGATTTTTCAATTTTTTACCAATTTTTTTTAATTTCTTGGTCTCTTATTTTTTGTAGTCTCTTTCCTAACCTCTCTGCAAATTAACTTGCTCCCTCATTATCAAATAGGCCTTTGATCCATATTTTATCTCCAAGCTTTTCAAATGTCGCCTCCACTTATCTAAATCACTTACTTGGAACTTTGTTCATCGCACATTTTATTTTTTCCTTTAGGCAAATTTTCATTCATCTCTCATTTCCCATTTGCACTATGTGTAATATGTATTTTCCCGCCCTTCTCATTGTTTCTACCTGTAAACTTTTTCTGTCAGCCTTCGTTTTCCATGCATACTTGGGTGTATTTAAATTGATGCCTAGAGCCATTTTAACAAATTTACCTTGTAACTTCTCTAGCTTTTTCCATTTTTCCCAACCATAGGTCTCTACACCGCACCCCGTTTTTACTATATTATCTAGTAGATATAGTCTCCTACTTAGCCTCTCAATGTTAGCTCTTTTCCATTTTTCTCATACAGTGTTTATTGCTTTTCTGGCTTTATATATCGTTTTAGTTACGTGGCGACTAAACGTATTTTTCGTTGTAAACCAAAATCCTAAATGCTTGTATTCATTCACTACTTCTATTCTTTCTGAAAACGGCGATTTTTCGTTTTTTTTTTAAATTAAGCTCTATTTTATTTTTATTATTGTATCTTTCTAAGTTATTGATCATGCTTTGTAGTTTTTCCTTTGTATCTGAACCCGCTGCTACATAATCGGCGAACTTTAGGTTATAGATCTTTGTTCCTTCTAAGATAGTACCTCACTTGTTTCTCCTTACCCACTCCTCTTTGAAGTCCTCAAGCTAGATACTGAATAGGCTCAGGATTAGGGGGCATCCCTGCCTTGAATCTTTCTGTGATACTTTTGTCCGTTATGACCTTATTTTCTATGTTTCTGTATATTTCTTCCAATATTCTCAGAAATTTTCCTTTAATCCCTATTCCTCTCATTTTTTCTATTAAAATTTTCTTGTCCACCCTTTCAAACGCTGTTTTGAAGTTCATAAAGCAACCGTATATTCTTTCCTCTTTATTTTTCAGCTTATTATTTATTACTATATTTAGTGTGAATGTGTGATCCCTAGCACTCCTATTCTCTCTAAATCTTGCCTGATTTTCTTTCAGTTTTCTGTTTGCTTCTAACCAATCTTTTAGTCCAACAGCTAATATATTAGTAAGAATTTTATATCTTATATCTAATAAATCTACTTCTCTATAATTTCTGACGTCCTTCTCATCGTTTGCCTTGTGTATGCACTGAAAAAAATTCTCTACGATTTTGGCTGAACACACCACCGCCGTGTCAGCGGTTCGGCCAGTGGTAGTTGGCTGCAAAACTAAAACAGCAGTGTGACAGGCCGTTTTGGCTTGGCTCGTCTGCTATAGTTACACTGCCGCCACATACAGTCTGCTACACAGCCGAAAGTGAATTAAAACCTAACCTAAAACCTAAATATGCAATATTAATATTATATAGCTTTAGTTTATCTGTATATGTATAAATACGTCACAAGAATTAATATCGTTTTGATGCATATACAACTGGCCTGTGGTGTATGTAAATCAAAATTCAGCCATAAACACTTTTACTTTTTGTATGTTTCTAATATATTATGTTGTTTTGTGTACATACTACAAAACTGAACTTAAAATAGTTATTTAATACATATATATTTTGTGCAGTTCATTGAATGACAAATGAAACTTCCTGGAGCATGCACTTCCTGAATGGCTTGTTTACACTGCACTTTCGGCTGTGTAGCAGACTGTATGTGGCGGCAGTGTAACTATAGCAGACGAGCCAAGCCAAAACGGCCTGGCACACTGCTGTTTTAATGTTGCAGCCAACTACCACTGGCCGAACCGCTGAAACGGCGGTGGTGTGTTCAGCCAAAATCGTAGAGAATTTTTTTCAGTGTGGGGAATATTCATGCCACTTCTTATCTCTTCACTAGCTCTACTCTGTTAAAAACTTTGTGTAAGACTCCCACTAGTTTCCCAATCCAAAATGAAGTTAACCCCTTGAAAAATTCTACCAGTCTCCCGTCCTCTACTGCTCCTTTGTTATTCTCCATTCTTTTGAATGCACTCAGCTCTTCATCCTCTGCAATTTTAGTATTTAGCGTTTCATCCAACTCGTTCTGTTCTTCAACTTCTTCCGTCCACCTTTCAGTCCCATCCCTACTTTTTGTTCTCGTGTTTCTTTCTTTTGGATTTGGCATACCATATGCTCCTAAAAGTTTTTTGAAGTGCTCTAGATACTCCTATTTTTTTATACCTGTTCCTTTCTTTTTCTTTTTTAGCCTAAATTGACCTATTGCCCTCCAAAATTTAAAAGTGAGTCTATTTGAAAGTTTGATTTTAATTAAGTAAAAAATTTTTTCTAGTAGTAATTTTGCGTTAAGTGTAAGAATTTCTCTATTCAATAATTTATTTTATTCAAAATTTTATCAGAAAAATAAGAAATATTTTTATTATGATAATGACAAGAAAATATATATTACTTTGCTTCATACAAAAATCAATAAAACAACAATCAGAAATAATCACTGTAGGTACTGAAGGAATTGGTCGATTTTATTTAATAAGGTAATTAAAACTTTGACGGGAACCCCTTTGATACTTTTTCCATCATTTTTGCATTAACAGCATTGGTGACATGAACAAAGTCGCTCTTTTACGCTAGGCAATGAGCCCGCCTTCCAACACATAAACACAAACTTTGACACTAAGTATAAAATTCTTATACCTTTGATTACTACCGACTGAGTGGAGAAATATACTTTTAGAAAGGAAGGTCTTAGTCTTATTTTTAATATGGTTTTTGATAGAGAGTCGATGGCTTAGTCAGTAGCATGCTACCATCCTAGCCCGAGATGCTCGAGGGGTCGTGGGTTCAAATCCTGTTGAAAATTATTGAGATATTTTTTTCAGGCTTTTTCGATGGAATGTGTACCCAGGATGCCAAAAAATTACTCATCTAATTTTTATAACTAATAGTCGATTTTTCTGGTGTGATGTCTGGATTTCCAGCGGCTTCTTTTTTAAAGGAAAACCAACACGTGGCGATCTCATCGGGTAAAAGTCACCATCAGTTATAAAAAGGTGGGTACACTGAGATAAATTTTTATAAATTATATGGTAAATGCCTTTAAAAATTACTTTGCAGAACGGTAAACGTGGGACTAGGTCGTCACTCAGGACTTTTTACCTACCCTTAACAATTTTTACCGTTACGCCCAGTAAAAATCATCGGGCGCCCAACAAAAATTCCCCTCACGACTCACGAGCGAATCTTCACTGTAGGTAAAACAGAGACCATAGTTGAATTGCATTGTATTTGAATCAATAATATTATTATAGTATTATACATTCTTTATTATAGTATAGACATTCTTTAAAAATTTTATGTACATCGGACAGTCCTCTTGCAATATCAAATCAGCTTAGGTTTCAGGTATTTAAATAAATTTAATTGATATATTTCAATTCTTGTACAGAACTATTTATTCAAAATGGCGCAATGTCCAACCAGTCACATTAATTAAAAAAAAAAAAAAAAAGAGTACACGGATAGCGTACTACAATCAAGTAGTTAAAAAAAAANCTTGATTTCTGCCGTAGATCGGCGAAAGAAACACGTTTTTTGCACTTTTTCTTTGCTGCGTCGATCGGTGAAAGAGTCAAATATTTTGCCCTGTATTCATGCCGCATGAGTTAGCAAAAAAAAACAGGATGTTTGCCCTCGATCTTTGCTGCATAGATCGGCAAAAAAAACGGGCTGTAGCCCTTGAATTCTGCTTCAGGCATCGGTGATCGGTGAAAAAGACAGGGTTTCTGCTTTGCTGCGTAGATTGGCGAAAATGACAGAATTTGTGCTAGACCTCTGCTGCATAAGTAGGCGGAAGAAACAGGATTTTCGCGGTCGATAGGGGAGAGTGGGGCAGAACGGTCACCTTTTCCGACTCTGAATATTAACAACAACAAAATTAATAAATATGCAATTGATAAATACGGAATCTTGTAGTTGACAGTCCCAATAAAACGATGCGAAATTGTTTTTGAATATTAATTGTACGTATAATTCTTATACAGATCATAAAAAATAATGTTAAAAAATGACCATTGTGCCTCACCTGTGGGGCACGATGGTCACAGGTGTGAGGCATTATGGTCATGGGAAAAGCGCTGGAACTAGCAAGCTTTCGTACTCGTGCATTTTTTTTTATCTTAAAAGAAAATGGAAAATCATTTGAAGAAAAATGTTTTAATATTTGATTTTGTTGTTTTATTCTATAATCATTATTTAACAATTATTATTAATACTATATTTAGCAATCACAGTATTAATTTNGTTGAAAAAATTTGTTGAAATCCTTTAAAAATATTTGAGGTTAAACATAGTTAAACAATAATTAATTGCCCTATCAATTTACTGATAAAAAATATGATAAAAATTACCCTTTTGCGCAGGAGAAACTTTCATTTTAAGTTGCTGTATCTTACGTGTCAACGTTGTTCTCGGAACATTAAACTCGGTTGCGAGAGATTTGATACTTTTTCCTTCACCGTCAACCACAGATTTAACAGCGAGTTCCATTTGCACGTCACTCCAACTGCATCTATCACTTTTTCTTTTATATGTTCTGACCATTTTCAGAATTACCTACTATGTAATATTTAAATACTACTTAAAAAATTACATTTACCTAGTTAGATTAACTATATAAAGTATTTATTTAGATTGACTAGCAGACGAAAAAATTGACAGGTACCGACGACGCAGCGCATCAGTCGTGACCATCCTGCCCTCTCGCATGTGTCTATGCTGCCCCACTTAAAACATTTTTTGTTTTAATTATAACTTATTATTAAGACATCTAATTTAAAATATTCAAAAAGAACATTAAAGCTGATGATTTAAACTTTCATTTTATCTTTGGTTGAAATTTACAGGATACATTCATTTTATTTGCTGGATGACTAAAAAACTGTGCCACACCGTGTTTTTATACTTCAATTTTCAAGTCTTAATTATAATATCACAAGTTCTTTTTTCAAGAATATTTTTGTGGAGGAAAAAAGGGTTGACATTACAAATTATAAATCAGAAAGATTTATATCAAAAAGAATTTTCGTTTTTTCATAACTCGAGTGACCAATTCACTTGCCGTGACCGTTCTGCCCCACCCTCCCCTACTGGCCTGGAAGTTGCAGCGTCAGAAGGTGCGAGAGAGAACGCATTCTATGCCGCCACTCCTGATTAGCTATTCCGGTGAGTCCCCCGACAATGTATATATATGTGTGTGAGTATAGCAGTGCATCTGCATCAGAGTGGTCAGTGGTGGCATAGAATGCGTTCTCTCTCGCACCTTCTGACGTCCCCTCTGCCTTGGTCGCGCACTCTATTATTATACCTCTATGGGGCGTAACGGTAAAAATTGTTAAGGTTAGGTAAAAAGTCCGGAGTGACGACCTAGTCCCACGTTTACCGTTCTGCACGGTTATTTTTATGGTAATTTACAATAAAATTTATAAAAAAATTTTTGGAGTGTAGAGCGAGTTAAGATGGTTTATTGAAAAATATATTTCCATTAAATTGGATGATAGCTAGGGTGTGCTTGAGACAATCGCTGCGCCCCGTAAATAGTACCCGGTAGGATGAATGACAGAGTCATCTGAGAAGAGCTTTGCAAGGGGCCCGTACAAAAAGCTCGCACGCCGTTAGGCAAAAAATTGAATACAAAAAAAGTCTCTGAAATGGCAAAGGCTAAAAAAAATCCTAAAAATTGAAATACCAAACCAAATCAATGAAACCAATACGGTTTTTGATGGTCAAGTTGTCATACTAAAATTTTTCAATATCTTATGTACGCTCACATACAGTTATTATAGTCATTATTATTATTATCATTTAGATAAATCAAGAAAGATCACATCACATTTCTGTATATGTTTATGGCAAAGGCTCGCACTTTCTCCCATGTTGGTAAATTCGTGATCGATATACATTATGTATACACATACATACAGACGCATAAACACACTATTTATTTCAGGGGCTATAATATTTTCCAACTGGGATCTGCGTGTGGGTAAGTGTATATTAACGTGTGTATGAGAGAATCTCCAAAAAAATCCAGATTTTGTCTCCGATTTTTCAATAAAATTTTTTTTGAGACACACCCTTGTTTGAAAATTTCTTATCCATCGTTGATACAAAATATTTTTGTCTTGGACCAGTATACTTAATTTTTTGCATTATTGACATAACAATCCAGTATAAGCTGCTGCATTTTTCACCAAAAAAAAAAAAAAAATACATTTACGAACATCAGAAATCTGCATTTTAGGACATTTACAGTAAAATGAGACAGGTTACAATTAAGAGATTTGGAAAATTTTCAGTAGTAAAAATTACAAGTTCGGTCGCTGAAAAAATATAAGTCCTATCAGTGCGAAAAATGCAAGTGTAGACGGAAAAATTTTTTTTCGCCATCATCGACACTATGCGTTCTGAGATATTTACAGCATAATAAGAATATTATACAGCATAATAAGAATAGGTAAAAATTGAGAGGTTTGAAAAGTTTTCTATGGCAAAAATTACAAGTTCCGTGGGCTGAAAGAAGTTTAAGTCCCGTCAGAGCGAAAAAATACAAGTCCCAAAGAAAAAAAAATTACGTTTACGAACACCAAAAATCTGCGTTTAGGGACACTTAGAGTAGAATGAGGCAGGTGACAATTAAGAGATTCGAAAAATTTTTAGTAGCAAAAGTTATAATTTCCATGAGTTGAAAAAAATTAACTTCCATCATCGCGAAAAAAAACAAGTGCAGGCAAGAATTTTTTGTTGGCCATTATCGAAATTATGCGTTCTGGGACATTTTTAGTAAAAAGAGATTGATAAGAATTGAAAGGTTTAAAAAATTTTTGGTAAAATTACAAGTTCCGTGCGCTGAAAAAAGTTTAAGGTAGTTATATCCCATACAAAAATAATGATGAGATCTTCCTAAAACTTTTCACACAGCTAAATTATTGTCTATTAAGAACTCGGTTAAATTTTTGTAAGGCTAGGATTCCTAGAGTGCAAAATTTTGATATTCACTGTTTTCATACTTTAACATGGATCCTTACCAAGAAATGTATTTTCCTGGGCCTTAATTGCGTATATCCCACAAAATAATGGTAAACTTTTGACGATATTTTTTTTTGTATTTCAAAAATGGCTAATGATCTTATTTAATTCTATGAAAATCTGTAGGGTGTCTGTGAGATAAGAAATAAACGAATAAGTGCAGGATCTGCTGCATTGACAATATCGTGGGATACATCTACCTTAAGTCCCATCAGTGTGACAAAATACAAGTCCCGACGAAAACATTTTTTTTGTCCATTCAAACAATGCGTTTTAAGGCATTTACAGTCAAATGAAATAGGTGACAAATGAGAGGTTTGGAAAATTTTCGATAACAAAAATTACAAGTTTCGTGCGCTAAAAAAAATTTAAGTCGCTTTAGTGCCAAAAAATACAAGTTCCAAAGAAAAAGAAAATACATGTAGGAACATCAAAAGTCTGTATTTTGGAACATTTACAATAGAATGTGACAGGTGAAAATTTGTTAAGCCTCTCAATTTCCACCCATCTCATTTTACTGTAAATGTTCCAGAACTCATTGTTAGGATGATGGTAAAAGAAAAAAAATTTCCGTCGGAACTTGTATTTTGTCACACTGACGGGACTCATACTTTTTCAGCGCACGGAACTTGTAATTTTGGCTATCGAAAAAATTTTTTAAACTCACAATCGTCCCCTGTCTCATTCTACTGTAAAAGTCCCAGAATGCATAGCTTTGATGATGGCCAAAAATAAATTTTTCCTCGAGACTTTTTTTTTTGCACTGATGAGACTTGTATTTTTTCGGACAGTCCATAAATCAGCTGACGATTTGGCATCGGAAATCAGTTGATTTATCAGCTGACAAATCAGCTGATTATTTTTAGCAGTGAAATGATACAGCTATTTGAAATGTCTACAGACTTCAATTTTATCTATGTAAAATATTATTTTTAGGAAGTTTTCCAGCTATTTCTTAAAATAGAAAATAAAACTTGAGAGCTTGACAAAATTTGTGGAAAATATATTTTTTATATATTACAAGACTACCAGCTGCAGTGTATGTATACACACACATCAGAACATACATATAGATAGGTTTTTTTTTTTTTAGCTTAATTAACAATATAAACTAGAATTAGATTTTAAAAACACGATACCCTTTTAATAAAAAAATAAAAGTGAAAAAATACTAAGAAACTATACAGTACACTACTGTGATCTTATCCATTCATATTTGAACGAACGATTTTGTTGGACATTGATTTAAGTATTTCTAAATAAATAGTTCATAGAATGGTTATTGAAATCAAAGCGGTGATAACCATAGACAGCCGTGCGGGGCGGAGCGCGCGCTCTATAGGCTGCTGCCTCTTAAAGAATGTGCCTAGTTTGGTGGCTTATTTTCGTTTGATTTTGTATGTTCGCGTTTTCTGTCGACCAGTGGCGGCGGGTGTCGCGCGGGCAGAGGAGCAATTAGTATTAACTCTATCTCGCTCTCTCCCCAAAAAGGTGCTGGCGCATTTCGTGCGGAGAGATTTAGGCGAACCAGTCTGCGCAGCACAACGGTGGGCTTCACAACCCTTCTCGTTGTTTTTGTATTATAAGTCGCATGCACGTGCACGGCCATTTGGCTTCAAGCCAGCCGGATATCGCTATTTGGGTGAGAGCAATAGCTAAATCGTATCTTACAGCCTTATCGGCCTCACCCATTACGGGTCTTCCTTAATACAAGAGGTGGACGCGCCTCTCCGGTTTGACGGGTTTATATAAAAATAATCAGCGCGCGTTGTCCGATATAGTCAGCCCGAAAAATCAAAACTTGTAAAGGGCATGCGATTCAACTCTATCTTTGCGGTTCATTCTTGATTTGTTAAAATTCGTTCTTTATTCTATAATAAAGTGACCGTGTGTTTGGTTGAATTCCTGTGTTTCATTTAATTTGATTTGTTACTGTAACGCCTAAAAAAGGAGAAGAGTAAAGAGACAATCCCGAGGCTCGCCCATAAGGAACGGCCTATCGACAAAACAATATTTATATAATCTTGTATCAGTATAAAATTGGTTTTGTTCCAATAGCAAATTTTTTTTCTTTAAATATTATTCTTAACAATAAAAAGTATTTAACATTTGAGGTAATATCATTTTGTCACAAGTTTTAAAAGTCCTCAATCAAATATTTATTTGAAAATTTGTAATCTTTGTACTCCTCCAAATTATAGTATGTTAAGGACTTTAACTTTGATAGTAGAAAAATATTGACTTATTTATTCACAACAAATCAATAATAAAAGTTACACTTATTACCTATTCATGTATTCAATTCATTTTTCAATAATTTACGTACATGTAAGGAAAAAGGTTACGGAAATGTTTGTTGCTTAATGCTCCGTATATAAGTAATAATAAGAACAGTAAAAAATCAAAGATGTAGGTAACTCTATTTTCATCATTTTGGTAAATATTCTATTTAAAACTATACAAAAGCAACTTAACTCTGTACCAAGTATTCGGTAACGAGAATATAAGAAATAACACATAATGTTACTTGCGTAATGTCAGTTAAGGTATATAATGTAAGTGAAATGAACGAATTTTTTAAACTTATCTTTCTATGCTGTCATGTAATGCCTTTTATAATAAAATGTTGTTAAGATAAAGAAATTGACTATCATTACTATATTATAAACAGAAAAATTGTTCAGAGAACATTAAACTTTGTTCAAAGTATGAACAAAAAAAAATTTTTTCATTAAGTTTAATTTTTATGGCAGTGTGATGTTAGCTGTAAGGTACCCATTTGTTGCTGGTTGCTGAAATTTCGAAGGGGGTTAGCGAACAGGTTTCGAAAAAAACCCAATGCATTATATACATCTTCTTAATTTTTTTAACTTCAAAAGAGTAGACTATTTTAAGGACGTTCGGTAGAGATATCGGGGGGAAACATTTGCGGGGCAAGGGGAAAACAGCGATGAGTGAAGATTTGACAGCGCCGTACGGGTTTTAAATGTGTGAGTGTTCATGTACATGCATGAAGTGCTGCAGTCTGCACTTTGTACTGCCTGCTTGTCTGCTGCGTCGGTTACAACAGACAGTTTTACACGTGTATGTTCAATGTTTTTGTGATAAAGCAGTAAGTATTTGACTTTGATTCGTTATAAAAATGGAATGAAAATGAATAAATAAGTAATTAAAAAGACTTGTGACCATTGTATTTATATTTGTAGATTTTATTCGTAAAAATGCCCAAAGCCAAACAGTATAACCTCCAAACTACGACGAATAAGAAAGGAACAGAAATAATCATAAATTTAAAACTTCATAAGATAAATAAATAAAGTGTTATTAAAATATATTGTTATTTTCTTATGGGGAGGGCGTAATGTACATACGCTCATACACATATATAAGCTTGTATTTTACACGAAAATACGTTAATATCTACAATAATAAACTGAAACTGAGTTTTAATCAGTTTTCCGAAAAGCGACCGTGTTAAAATGACTGAGCTTTAAAATTTAATATCTCAAAAACAAAACAGACGAATCTCTTAAAATTTTGACAGGTTTATTGCAACAACAATAAGAACGCCTGGTCAAATTTTCAAAAAAATTCACTGGAAAATTCTATCTCTACCGAACGTCCTTAATTCCATTACATTCTATTTAAAATAAAAATAATAATAAAACTTTCTCATGAACATTCACACATCTAAAAGCATAATAAATATTCATCAAATTATTTGTTTAATTCTGTAAGTTAGCTCATAATAATAAGCCTTCTAAGTAGGACAGTACATCCATAATTTATTTTTTTAAATAATTAAGTGTTATTCAAATTTATGTCTGTATTATTATTATACAAAGAAAAATAAAAAATAAAAAATTTTTTACTCCGTTTGTCATCAATATTATCACATAAAAGTTTAGAGCATTAAGAATATTATACTTACATATAAATTAAAATCGGATCAAGGTAAGTATACTGATGATTTTACTCTTAGTAATACAAATAAATGAGTTTTTACTTATTTGTTTGTATACAGTCCATATATCGGCATCCTGGTCAATGCGGAAAAATAATGAAAATATTTAATTGAAAGTAAATATTCAAGTATGTGTGAGGTCGGAGGAGGAAGGTAAGATATCTTGATATAAAAAAATATAAGTCAAAGTAAGGTCAATATAACCCAAAACGACGTCTGCACAAATTTACTATGTTATGAATATGTACTTAACCAGCAAATAATGTCCTCTAACATAAATACGTGTTTATTTTAGTTAATTCTTACAGTTTCTGTCTCATCGTAGTTTACTTGAAAAATAAATTGTAAACAAAACAATATGCATACATGTATATGTAACGGTAGGTATCACAGTCCGTGCAGGTTGGTAAGATTCTACAAAAATCGTGTAGAGGCTGGTGGAAGTGGTAGAGGCTGGTGGAAGTGGTAGGGGCTGGTGGCAGCGGTTGGAGATCATGAATTGGGGAGGAGCTAAGATTTTACATAGTGATTTTTAACACTTCCTTTATAGTTTTCGTACAATTTTTAATTTAAAAAAAATTTACAAGAATACCATAAATAAGCTTAAAGTTTTGCAAAAATCTGCTAGCTTTTTACTTTAGTTCAGTAGGATTCGCTTGGTGGCATGGAAGTAAAATCGAAGCTACCTGCGATAGAAGTAAGTGGGTCTTACAAATTTCCGAACAAGTTATTAAATACCATAGTTATCCATCAGAAGTGCATCAAGAATAGAGTTGTAAGTTGTGTAGATGGATATCCCAGCTACCAACGATACTCTTCTCGAATGGACAAGCGACTTACTTCAGATTCCATCCCAAAACACTACGGTTAGCAAGTGCCACGAATGAAAGGCGTTCTGAACGCCAACGTTTTTTGGCATCATAACAGGAGACGTCTAGCCAGGGCACAATCTGCTCTTACGATTTGGACTTTCTTTCTTCATGGCTATTCTTTCAACCGAGCTGGTGCTACCAGAGCAGATTTTGCTACAACAACTAGCTAGGGAAAATCACGCTGAGGAGTTCAGGTAGTCACATTGGACGAAATTTAATCAGCCTCCTCATCAGGAGTTTATTCTAACAGCATACTCACACTGAGAGAATGCTAGCACTACTGCAGCGCTGTATGGAATGACTACTACACCGTACTATGGAGTACCATGACCTTCATAATTTGAGAGCACTGATTTCCTATTTGGTACAGCTACGATCTCAAAAGTGCGACAACAATGTTGCCAGTATGATGGGTTAGTAACCTTACCCACTCAGGGACGGTTAAAATACATTTTCTTCGCAAGATAGTAACTGCTCAACCGCTATAAATATTCGTCAGCACCTATATAAAAACATTTTTCAACATCGGTGAATAAAAAAGAATGAACTTTAAAAATAATCGATTTTCAGAAATCTATAAAATCGAAATAAAATCAAAAAGTTTAACCAAAACTATATATTTTAGCAGTGATAGTTAAAATAAGAAAAATAAGCTGTATAAGATAAAATTTACAGAAGATCATCCTAGGATAGAACTATTCATACACGGAAATGCTTATATACCTACGTGCACCCACACAAAATTCTTTTTATTCTTGTCCAAGTACGACTTAATAGAAAATATGTACAACCAGAATTTGTTGATAGAATCCTAAAGCATAATTGACTGTANAAAGCTCAAAAAATCCTTTTCTTTCCCAAAACATCAGAGTTCTAATCCTACAAGCCTGTACTTTCTAACATAAAAGTTATGTTAAAAGAACAAGAATTAAATTTTCGTGATAGTAGTTACGAGTATTTAAAATAATGATATCATAAAGTGAAGATTAAGACATTTTTTAAAATTTTCATCCTGGATCGCCATGACAACCGAGTGCCACGAAAAAATAGGCGTTCGGAAAGTCAACGTCTCCAGGGAAACACCATAATAATTTTACTCCTAGTTTATTTACAACTAAACAACGATAAATAACAAAAATTCCATTTTTTTAGAAAAAATTGACTTTTTAAAACTGGAAAAATTGAAATTTGAAAAAATGTAGAGGCTGAAACTTTTTTTTTTACTTGATGGTAATAAGGATTTCAAACAAAAAAAATAAGCCATATTTAATAAATATCCAATAGAGGATTCGAGAGATATCACTATTAGTGTACGTAATCACAAACACAAACCCACACAAAACTCTTATTTCTTAATAAATTAGGTCACAAGTAAGCACCTGGAAATTTCTGATTGAAAGCGCACTTTTATTATTTATTAAATAATAATGCAGACTCATCTAAGTACGGGCGTAGAAATTCAACACACGTATGTACTCTTTATTACACACAGAGCTGTACTATTCTAAAGTAGCAGAATACTTGTACCAATCCATTAGTAAATGTGTTGGCCCACGACTAGTGCTGCTCCGTGTCAAAAAAAAGCATAGCCACTGACGAGATATTCTTCGACAAGCAGCGTACCTCCCTTTAGCACGATCTCCATACGCAGAGACTCCAAGGGTAAGAGTCAAGCTACCCGCAGCCGGCTCTCCATCATCGAAAATAATAATGAGGGATGAATGGAAGTATGACCACTGTCATCATAAATATTTACGTTTTCTAATAAACCATTAATCTTATCGCTTCTTTTTAGGGCCACGTCAAACTACTTTGCCAACAAATACATTTTTACAACTGTTTCCGGAAACAATTCATCTACTAAAAGATTATATAAAGCCAGCCACAATTAAACCAAGTCAGACATTTACTGGTAGACGTCACAAGTGAAGTTTTTTGCTGCATTTCCCTTATCGACTATAAGGCCGGCGTTACATGGCTGCGGAAGTAGCCAACGGAACGTCACTGCATCAGAAAAACCAAGTGACGCTTCGGTTTCCGTGAGACAAAAAGTGCATCGTGCACATAGATGTGGAACTCGACGTAACGTATCGACGGAAATCAACGAAATATTAATTTAACATAATAATTATCATACTTTTTTTATGCTTTCACGTGTGATTGTACTTATAGCAGGGTTAGCTGTCAGAAAATTTCAAAAAATGACAGTCATCCGATAATAATTTTTTTTAAATACACAATATCAATCTATTCCCACTTAAACTCTTCATGATCATTGGCTGCTACTCTGACGCAACGTACTGTTGCGCGTCCATGTGTACGATGCACTTTCTGTCTAACGGAAACAGAAGCGTCACTTGCTAAACCGATGGTACGGGAACCTTTTTCTCTGACGCAGTGACGTTCCGTTGGCTACTTCCACAGCCATGTAACCGCGGCCTAGGCATTCAACAAAAAATCCCCGATCCTCTCCGAGATCTATGTTGGGTGAACCTAACAGAGAAGCTATAAACGAAAAACAAAGTTTAGCAAACGGGACCATCTCCAACAGGCAAGCATCACAAACTAATCTCCTTACCTTAGACCACCAAAACGGTTGAGCTCTACAAAAAAAGGAATGTAGACATCAACGTCTTGAGAGTAACACCAGAAGATGTTGGGAAAGAGCTCTACAACTAGCTCCAATGGTTCAGACTTAGTAGTTTCCCTCCCGATCAGTCTGGAGCTACAACAGCAGGTCTGAGAAGATTAACCTGAGGTATCCAGGCTGATTGCTGGAAACTTCAGTTAAAAAAAATGTTTAGCTGACCGATCCTTTTTAGAGCCATTGAACTTCAAACTGCTTAGCCAACAATTATGTTATAACTTAAGAAAGTTGACGAAAAACAGTTTATAAGGCTCACAAAAGCCTTATCTGTGTCTATAGTCACAAGAGGACGAATTAGAAGGAAAACTTTCACTGCTTTAAATGTATATCATTTTAGGTGCCAAGAAAATGACGCAAAACTGTTGATATATATTGAGGGATTTATTCCGAGGATCAAGACATGAGCAAAGACACTAAGTAATAGTTAAAAAGATTTGACAGAGGAAAAATATAATTATAAGAACAATACTCGTTACAGCCAACGACAAACGGCTGCTTGTATGCATGACCGCATGCTTCGACAGATAGACGAGACCTTTCTTGCGCACGCTCAAGTGCCAAGCGTCCGCAAATATCATATAACTGTAATCCGCCAGAGATGGCACCCATAGTCCATCTCTCATACTCATACATGTATAAACGTGGGCATAAATGTACAATATACTCAACAAAAACATTTATCGAGATTGAAACAGTAGCGTTGAAGTCGACAAATAAAGAATACATTAATCGAGAGATCAGCTTTTCATTTTAATCCTGACAGTTATCATTTCAATATTCCAAATTTTTTAGATTTTGAGAAAGGTAAAATGATATGTAGTTATATTTATTGCGGCAATAATAGATTAAGAGGTTTAGCTCCAGGACTGTTGCTCTGGAAAGTTGTGAGATTGAAAAAAACAATTTTTCAATAATTTTTTTTTGTTAGTTTTAAATCTTTACAGTTTTAAGAAACAGCCTTTTCGTGTATTATAACTCGAGATAATGCGAATGAACAGCTTTTTTTATCAACAATCATTGAACAAAGTAAGAAACGGTCAGTACTTTTCAGTATTATTATATTTTTTCACTTTTTACAGCTTTTTATTTGACTAAATAAACTGCATGGATTCCGTACAAAAATATTTTTTTTAAGACGTTTTTTGTTCCGAAAAGTGGTAGGAACAAATGTAAAATTTTCATCTGAAAATGTTTCACATTATGTGTTAACTTACTACGGTGTTCCGTTCAAAGAGTCTCGGGCAAAGCCGAGACGGGGGCCTCTAATATATACATATACATGTATATATAACTTTATATCTTACTAATACACAAAGCAAAGTCACTAAGACCATTGTAATCGCTAACCACGAAAACTACTGAACCGATTTTGCTAAAATCTTGCGCACTGATTCTTGATGATTCTCCGAGATAGTTTTTGAATAGTTTTTTTTTCTTTTTTCAAGTTAATAACAATAGCGATGAATGAGCTCAAAGTTTTTCTAAAATAAGTTAGCTTTACGCTTTAGTTCAGTAAGATCTGCTAGGTGGCGTTGGTGTAAAATTAAAGCCACCGGCAATCAAAGATAGTAAAGAGTGGTTATAATATGCCCCAACGAGTTGTCGATTATCGTAGTTGTTCATCAACAGTACACCTAAAACAAAGTTGTTAGTCGTGCAGCTGGGCATTCTGGTTACCGATGACACTCTTCTTTCATGGGTAAGCGAAATAAATCGGTTTTCATCCTGGATCGCCATGACAACCGAGTGCCACGAAAAAATAGGCGTTCGGAAAGTCAACGTCTCCAGGGAAACACCAGGAGATGTGTCTAGCTCGAGCACAATCTGCTCCAACACTCCAGAGTTTTGTAGCCGTTCAACCATCCAGCCTGGTGCCGTCAGAGAATTTTCAACTTTAAATGCAAGCCAGGGAAAACAGCACTGAAAAGTACGGGCAGCCTAAAAGCCTCCCTCTTAGTGGTCATCCCAACGGCATACCTCCAGAGAAAGTATTATAATAAACAATAGAGTAAAACTATAGGGATTGTTACGTCGTTGAAACTGAACCTCAAAATTAATGAGAAAACTCGAAAAACAGTATTTTTAGCCGAAATATAAGTCAAATCACTTTACAACAACACTGTCACTCCTATTCTTTAAACAATTCTATTTTTTATCTCTAGAATTTGAGTCTTTTACCTCCAACATAACCTCAAAATTCGAGATTACAGGTCACAGTGTAAGAAGCTTAATATTACAGTAAGAATTAGGAAAACTTCGAAAATTCTGTTTTGAGCTTAAAAATAAAGTAATAGAGAAATAGTATAAAAAATATTAAATTGTTAAATCCTAACCTCTGAATTGATGAAAAACCAAAAAAAAAAAAAATTCTGACCCAAAAAATTTTAAAAAATGTCTTAATCTTCACTTTACAGCATCATTATTTTGGATAATCGTAACTACGATCAAAAAAATTTAATTCTTGTTCTTTTAACATAACTTATATATTAGAAAGTACAGGCTTGTAGGATCAGAACTCTGCTGTTTTGGGAAAGAAAAGGATTTTTTGAGCTCCAAGATAAGATGATCGAGAATAGTGGAAAAGTATTCAGAATCTGAGATTATTAAGTACTAACCGTCAAAAAAATTAAAATAACATTTTAGCTAAGAAATTCTTTAATTGACTTGATTGAATCTTTTTGGTTTGTTTGCCAAACATTAATAGCTTTGAAGTTTCAGAAACCTGATATCTTAAGAAGAAAAAGAAATAATTTCAAAACACGTAAAATGTTTTAAGTTAAGATGATGGAGAGTTGAGGAAAACTGTGTCGAAAATTCAGTTTGTATATCTATCTTTCGGACTGGATGTAAAACGTAGAAGAAAAACAAAATTTTCTTACCAATCATTGTTATTATTATTCAAACAAGATATTGAAATGAGGCAGATAAAAGAAAGAACACAAATAATAATAACAAAAATAAATTGTCTAAGATTTTAATGAAAACTCATAATGAATCAAATAAGCTTTTTTGGTAGTCTATGGTCCAACTTGGTTTGTTTTACTTATGTTATACAACAAATAGATACTTAGTAAACTGTGTTGTGATTGCCTATGACTTTTTTGTGCAATAAGTAATAAGTTTATGTAGAGATATTCATATTTACATAATGTTCATTACAAGTAACTGATTTCTCTGAAATTACAAAATGAAATAGCTCATAGTAAGTGTGCTCAACTCCAAAACTTAATAAAAATGTTTGAAAGGCAACATAAAAATTTTATGGGTACACCAACGTAAACACAGATGACTCTTGATCGACAAATTAATGAAAAAGTGCTGATTTTCTCTAAAAATATATTTTGTCTCTATTCTTCATCACTACCACCAATTTCAGTTTTTATCAACTCTCTGAAAGTAAATACTGTTATTTTAATGGTTAAATCACACATGAATTAAAAAAACTAATGCTCTTTTCTAACCCAGGCTTTAAAAAGCGTTTAATTTATGGAGCAATTTCTCTTTTTTTGTGCATCACCATTCTTCTATCTAAATAGACAAGTGATAGTACTGGATCTGACATATATACCGCTCTATTAAAAGTATCTAGGATAACTTTTTCACGCTTCTTTCTTCTTGAATGGTCTCTAACCGTTTCTCTGTGACTTTTGTGCATGCTTACTAGAGCATCTTCAGCATTGCAAGCGATAGGCATGGGTAATTGTCGTAGAATAGCAGGTCAACCGTGCTTCAAAAGCTTGTGCATTGCAGGATTCATACATACTCATGGATACTTTTGATGATGGATCTTGTATGTTTCTTCACTAAATTGCTCAAGTTTGTCTATTTAAAACTGTAATCCGGATCTGTAAGCTTTCAAAATAGCTGCGAGATTGATAACCAAATTTTCACCAATTCCTAAGGCCCTTGCAAACTTCATAGGTTTCTGAAGACATTTCTGAGAAAGATTACCAGTATTAGAAATTCCTTTTCCCTGAACAACTTAATTTGGTCTCACTTTGAACGTTTCCTACGTTTAATTTTGTATGTGCTTGGTGCGTATATCAACTGATTCTGAAATTTGTAATACGCACATTAGTGTAACCTCAGTAAATAATGTACTAAAAAACCTGGTAATAGCTGTTAATGTTTGGCAAACAAACCAAAAAGATTCAATCATGTCATTTAAAAAATTTCTTAGCAATAACTTTATTTCACTTTTTTTGACGGTTAGTACTAAACGATCTCAGATTCTGAATATTTTTCCTCCATTCTTTATCATCTTATCTTAAAGCTCAAAAAATCCTTTTCTTTCCCAAAACATCAGAGTTCTAATCCTACAAGCCTGTACTTTCTAACATAAAAGTTATGTTAAAAGAACAAGAATTAAATTTTCGTGATAGTAGTTACGAGTATTTAAAATAATGATATCATAAAGTGAAGATTAAGACATTTTTTAAAATTTTTTGGGTCAGAATTTTTTTTTTTCTTTGGTTTTTCAATCAATTCATAGGTAAGGATTTAAAAATATGATATTTTTTTTACTATTTCTCTATTCTCTATTACTTTCTTTGTAAGGTCTAAATAGAATTTTCGAAGTTTTCCTTATTCTTACTATAATATAAAGCTTCTGACACTGTGACCTGTAATCACGAATTTTGAGGTTATATTGGAGGTATAAGACTCAAATTGTAGTGATAATAAATAGAATTGTTTAAAGAATAGGAGTGACAGTGTTGTTATAAAGTGATTTGACTGATGTTTCGGCTAAAAATACTGTTTTTTGAGTTTTCTCATTAATTTTGAGGTTAGTTTTCAACGATGTAACAATACCTACAGTTTTCTTCTATTGCTTATTATCTTAGCTTGAAGCTCCAAAAAGAATATTTGATTTATCTTTCTTTCTTCTCAAGATATTAGGTTTCAAACGAAAATAACCAGTTTGACCCATAGCGCGCCGCCCTGATGGTTGGAAGCTGAACCAACTCTACTACTTAATATATAGATCAAACCGTAGATGCGCGACTAGAGTCAAAACATAAATTAAGTATCTTACAAGTTAATCAAATTTATTCAATTATGTAGGTGAAGAATCCCGTAAATACGTTGAAGGACAAAATGTACCAAATGCAAAACATTTTTTTTTTTGCACCATAAAATTAAAAACGTCGTAAAAAAAATGTGATCTGTTAATGTTTAAAATCGAATAACTGGGTTTGAAGACCATATGAGCCAGAGATTAAAATAAGTCCTATAAGCTCTGAGAAAGAATTAAATAATTATATTATTGTAGCTGTTCTTACCTACCTAGTTCTGGAAAAAGCTGTAAGCATATTGTAGGTGCCTTAGTACGTTTTCAAGGTATATAGGTTATAAAATGTGAACAATATCTGACCCTGAAGGACATTAATTTTTACATAAAAAGTATCATACATTAAAATCAAATTACTTCAAAAGTGGTAGTCTTTCCTGAAATTTTTTCTCTGCCAACCAATGTTAAAGCAGTGACTTTTTTGGTTATGTTATACGCCTTGATCTAATTATCTTCAAATATACTATCATTATTTGGTACAGTATGAACAATAATAATTTCGTTTACGCTTAAAGTATTATCACAGCCAGGCATACTACAAGGAAAGCGCTGGGGCTTTTGCTTATATAAATTCATATGAAGACGAAAAAATTTGGTGGTTTTGTTTACTACTGTTTACCACCAATACCGTTGGAACTACATACTTAGTAGTAGAATTGATTTAACTTCCAACCATCAGGGTAGTCCTACTTGTCGCTTAACACCACCAATACGGGGAACGACCTGAAGACGAAATATTCTCTAAACAGCAGTGTACCTCCCTCCAGTGGGACTCCAAGGATAAGAGTCAAGCTATCCGCAGCTGGCTCTTCATCATGAAGAATAATAATAAGGAAATCTCACCACTGGCCCTTTCAGGGTCATTATAAGTATTTACGTTTCCAACCACTTTAACTATTAACATTCCCTACTTAACCATTGATCTCATCAGTTCTTTTAAGGGTCCCTTGGCTTAAACTATTTTACCAACAAATACATTTTTACTACCACTTCCAAAAACGATTCATCATCTAAAAGACTGTAAGCCCGGCCACTATTGAACCAAATCAGTCATTCACTGATTAACGTCATGAGCGGAGTTGTTCGTCGCAAGGCTGGGAACCCCGGTGACCGATGACCCTATATTACCCTCTTGACTCTAGGCATTCAACCAGGAATCACCAATCCTCTCTAATGTCTTCGCTGGGAGAGCCTAACAGCTATGAAGGAAAAGTAAACCTGAGCTAATGGGTTAGTCTTCAACGGGCAAGCATCACGAAAATCTCTCCTCTTTAGATCACCAAAACAACTGAAACTGCAAAAAAAAGGTGCCTTAGACACCAAGGTCTTTGACGTTATACGATAAAACGTTGAGAAAGAACTCTACAAGCTCCAAAGCTTTAAACGTTGTAGTTTTCTTCCCGATTGGTGTGGTGCTACAATAACAGGCCAGAGAATATCATCCTGAGGTATAGAGGCAATCACGTTTGCTGGAAACTTCAATCAAGAAAGAGTTTACTTAAGAAGCTCACTGGTCCTTTTCAGGATTATCGGATGTCAAACTACCTTACCAACAAACATATTAAAACTTGATACAGTTAAAAAAAATAGCTTTTAAGGCTCACAAAAATATTAACTACGCCAAAAGTTGCAAGAAGTCGAATTGGAAGGGAAACTTCAAACGCATCTAATGAATACAACTTTAGGCGTCAAGAATAGTAATTTTCGTTGGATAAGTACTATTGTCTCTGGGGTTATTTTGCGGCCTGAGGGACGTAAGGTAGCTGCAGAGTGATGGTACTTTTGTGGCGAATCCTATTTTTTCTACCGAGGGCACATTCGACCCTCGAAAACGCCCAAGGTCGGAAAAAAATTTTTTTGAAGAAAAATTATTTTTTGTGAGTTTTAAATCCTTACAGCTTTAAAAATTAGCCCTGTTTATAGATTATACAGAAGAAACTGCAAACCAACGGCCTTTTAGGGCCAACGATTATTTTATGGCATAAGAAATGCACGGTACTTTTCAGCATAGTTATATTTTTTTCACTTCTTACAGCTTCTTACTTGACCAAATAAGCTGTATGGATGCTGAACAAATACATTTTCAATAAAAAAATTTTTATTCTGAGAAGTGTCAGAAATGGATGTAAAATTTTCAACTGAAACCGCTTCACATTACATGTCAACACTCTACGGTACTCCATTTAGTGAGTCTTGGGCGAAGCCGAGACGGGGGGCCGCTAGTTGTATATAAATGAATGGATGAAGTTTTTTCGGTTTCCTTCACATCTTTGTCCTCCCTTTCCATGAAATGGGAAATCTGCTCCATTTTTACGTGTTTATGTAAATTACTTGTACTTATGTTACTATACTACATGAGCACAATCCTGTATGTAATTATTCACAACAAATTGAAAAACTATTCTATTCAACCCATGAACTTAAAATTCTTTTTACATTCACTGTAAGTTCTAATGTTATTGAACGATGCGTCATATAAAAAATATAAGTGCACTTCCTCGGGAACGTCAACTGGCGTATCCAGGTGTTTAGTAGTTGGGCAACACAAGGAGTGCTGCGGGCCAATATGAGTGTGCTACCTCGGAGACGTCGACTGGTGTGTTCAAGATTTTAGTAGTTAGGCAGCACAAAGGGTATGCAGGCTAACATGAGTGCGCTGTCTCAGAGAGGTTGACAGGCGTGACCAGCAGCGTCCAAGTGTAGTTAACAGGTGAGATAAGAGGCACTGTGGATACGTATCAGTGCACTGCCTGGAGAATGTTGACTAACATATCTAAGAGTATTAGACTTTAGTAGCTGGGCAACACAAGGGGTGCAGCGGGTACTTATCAGTGCGCTGCCTAGCGGACGTCAACCAATGTATTCAAGAGTATCTAACTTTAGTAGTTGCACAACATAGGTGGCGCTGTGGGTACAGGTCAGTGCGCTGCCTTAAGGATGTTACCTGATATGTCCCCAGGAGTGTCCAAGTGTAGTAGCTGGATATTACATGGGGCACAGCGGGTAGATATTAGTGTGCTACCTTGGGAACGTTGACTGACGCATCCAAAGTAACCGGATTTAGTCAGCGTAGGCCGCGATGGCATTTGTGCGTACGCTGCCTCGGAAACGTTAATTGGTGTGTCTAGGAGTAACCAAGCTTAGTTGCTGAGTATCACAGCAGACGCTGTGGGTAGATATGCGTACACTGCCTCGCAAATGTTGACTAAGTTGTATACTACTGTTTTTGACATTTCAAAATGTTTTAAAATAGAATATTTTTTCTTTTAATCCTAACAACTTTTACAGTTTACGAAAACAATTTATTTTTTAGTTATTAGACGCTTCAAACAAAGAAAATCACAACTTATATTTTTCGACCTTAGACAACTTTGGAAATTATCAACTTTACTTTACACGTAGAATTACACATAAATAGCTCAAGTTTATTGGTATAGTAACAGTTAATAAAATTTAAACAAATTTACTATTTGCATACAATTGATACGTATCTCATATTAGAGGGTTAGCACACATAGTGCGCAGGGGAGCAGAGCCCTACTTGTATAAATATATGACCTCTTTAACTCAGTGTTTGGCTACTTAGAATGATTTTTCAGTGAGGTCTGTCTTATATAAAAAATAATATTTCTCCTTGGCGTGAATCTTTGTTAGAAGTTTTTATGTGACTTCATCACTGGTGTAACTAGCAATATTTGTGATACGTATGTATCATCAAATTTATAGGCTCATATATACAGCATGATATGTAACGGTGGAATTTCCCGAGAACCGCGTGTAGAGCGATTTTTTCTGCCGTGGACCCCGTTGGAATTAATTTTTTTAGGGCAAATAGCTTTTAAATAGAAGCCGATTAACGATACGTTCCAAACTACCCCTAGATGGGGTTGGAAGGCTATAGCGCGCCCGCATGAACTCGCGATGTTGTCACATTGTTATTGGAGCTTAGTCGGTAAGCAGTGAGAACTATATCCATGTGCGCACGCAAGAGCTTCAGCTACTGCTGGTAACTTGAAGGTTGAATGTAAAATTTTTTACCTTAAGGTAAATATTGTCTGCTCCTTATGTTGTCAGTTGTTTATCCACGCGCTTACTGTCTTTCTCACTCTCATGTTGGACAAAAACATCTTTAAATTTTTATACATAAGTAATGTTACCTCGAACGAAAGTAAAATACCATGTCAGTTGGGATTTTGTCCACTCTACACGATAGTATTTTTGCAAAAATAGTCGAGCTCTCAGTCAAAAATATTGTTGTCAAGTATGTCTTGCTTATGTTCTCGGGTATGTCGTCTGTACACGATTTAGAACGAGTCCATTTATAAATTGCAATAATCAAGTACCCGCCAAGTGCCCGGGAAGTACCCGCCAAGTACCCGAGGAAGTGCCCGGGAAGTACCCACCAAGTGCCCGGGAAGTACCCGAGGAAGTGCCCGGGAAGTACCCGCCAAGTGCCCGGGAAGTACCCGGCAAGTGCCCGCCAAGTACCCGGGAAGTACCCGCCAAGTACCCGAGGAAGTGCCCGGGAAGTACCCGAGGAAGTGCCTGGGAAGTACCCGCCAAGTGCCCGGGAAGTACCTGCCAAGTACCCGAGGAAGTGCCCGGGAAGTACCCGCCAAGTGCCCGGGAAGTACCCGGCATGTGCCCGCCAAGTACCAGGGAAGTACCCGACTGTATTGTACTAGGCAGGGACTTGGCGGGTACTTCCCAGGTATTTGGCGGGTACTTGGCGGGTACTTCCTGGGCACTTGGCGGGTACTTCCCGGGCACTTGGCGGGTACTTCCCGGGCACTTGGCGGGTACTTCCCGGGCACTTCCTCGGGTACTTCCCGGGCGCTTCCCGGGTACTTGGCGGGTACTTCCTGGGCACTTGGCGGGTACTTCCCGGGCACTTGGCGGGTACTTCCCGGGCACTTGGCGGGTACTTCCCGTGCACTTCCTTGGGTACTTTCCGGGCACTTGGTGGGTACTTCCCGGGCACTTTCTCGGGTACTTCCCAGGCACTTCCCGAGCACTTGGCGGGTACTTTCCGGGCACTTCCTCGGGTACTTCCCGGGCACTTCCCGAGCACTTGGCGGGTATTTCCCGGGCACTTCCCGGGCACTTGGTGGGTACTTGATTATTGCAATTTATGAATGGACTCGTTCTAAATCGTGTACAGACGACATACCCGAGAACATAAGCAAGACATACCTAACAACAATATTTTTGACCGAGAGCTCGACTATTTTTGCAAAAATACTATCGTGTAGAGTGGACAAAATCCCAACTGATATGGTATTTTACTTTCATTCGAGGTAACATTACTTAAGTATAAAAATTTAAAGATGTTTTTGTCCAACATGAGAGTGAGAAAGACAGTAAGCGCGTGGATAAACAACTGACAACATAAGGAGCAGACAATATTTACCCTAAGGTAAAAAATTTTACATCCAACCTTCAAGTTACCAGCAGTAGCTGACGCTCTTGCGTGCGCACATGGATATAGTTCTCACTGCTTACCGACTAAGCTCCAATAACAATGTGGCAACGTCGCGAGTTCATGCGGGCGCGCTATAGCCTTCCAACCCCATTTAGGGGTAGTTTGGAACGTATTTTCAATCGGCTCCTATTTAAAAGCTATTTGCCCTAAAAAATTAATTCCAACGGGGTTCGCGTCAGAAAAAATCGCTCTACAGGTTCTCGGGAAATGCCACCGTTACATATCATGCTGTATAGATGGAGGTACTGTTTCAAGCACTTTTAGTCCATGTAGTCCATGCATGTTCTTTTACGATGGCAAATAATTTTTAATTGAGTCTTGAAAAATCGAAAGATATGAGTTTGAAGAAATTTCAAACTATTCACAAGAATGAAAAAAATCTTTTAATAGGTGTTGATCAAACACACAACTTCCTGTTTTCTAGACAGATTCTCTAGCACTTAAGCGAGTCGTGCACTCTCACTCACTTTAGTGATAGATGTTATTCTTGGTTCGAGCCATTTCAACCATAGCTTGTATATCCATATGTGTTAAGGTATGATTAGAAAATGATTTTCCCGCTTGTAGATAAATTAGATATTACAAGTTTTTGTATGACTTAATCACTGGTATAACAAGCAATATATGTGAAACGTACGTATCATCGAACTTATAGGCTCATATATGTGATTCTTTTTAGTTGTTTGTTTTGCGGTAACAAGTAATTATCTTTGCTACATGAACATGTGATTCACATTATAATAACAATTTATAAAATTTTTTTGTGATGTAGCCCAATTTAACATGATATATTTCTAGTGTTGTTGACATAACATGGGCTTCTTGATCTTTGAAGATTTTTCGTAAGGTTGGATGATCAACATGAAATTCATCTTTCTTGAATATCCATATGTTCCGCAACAATGCTTTTGAAATTTTTTTTTTTGTACACGATTCTTTATTAAACATTTTAATTTCTGAAGGAGTAGGTTGTTGGTATCGTCATTTAATCGTGCATCCGGGTAGTAGAGTTGCGTATTGGGCACTTCCTTGAATGTTTTATATTTATTTAATAGTTCTTTATTAACTGTTGTTATTTTTACATGCACTGTTGTTATTTTTATTTGAGTTTTTGTGGTTGTATCTATTTTGCCTATGAGAGTTTTTTCCTTTTGACTTTGTCGATTTCGAAAATGTGAACTTTTATTTCCACCTTTTTCAGTCATCATTCATATTTTTCGATTACTCGTGCAAGTTTTGCAAGTTTGAGTATGCCATCTAAGGTACTTATACGATTTGATGTTTTACTAATGATACTTGGGTTAGGGTCGTGGTATGAAGCATGCTTGTCATTAGGCTACTGTCACTGCTTCAACTTCAATCAGGCAAGTCTAGACTCTCAAGGTACTTAATTACTTTGGCACGAATGCTTGTGATGCTTGATAATTACCCCATGCTCTCCCTTTTCTTTACATCACAATTTCTTCTGACAATTTTTACACGTAAAATACACATTTACTTTACTGTTTACTAATATCAAATTAGATAAGATTTTAAATTTTCAGGAAAAAGTAGATAATGGCTTATTGTGGCATATTAAACATAGGTACCCGTCTGAAGTTATCTAAAAGTTACAAAAATCTAAAGAAATATTATTGTGAAATACGTAAACTAGTTGAAATGGACAAATTACCATTACCAAAAATTGGAATCAGAACAACTAAACCAGTAGAAAAATTATGTGGGGATCCTATGGGTCCCATAAAACCAAACTTATATCTAGGTGAAAATAGATTTACGTGTAACAAAATTTCTGGGCAATATTGTGCAAAATATCCTATAAAATATTGTCACATTTTGTGACATTCATCCAGTATTGGTAACAACTATCACACGGCGTCCCTTGCCTAGTAGCCGCATCCACGGATCAATACCAACGCTCAGTCAGTCAGCTGCCTGCTCACCAACAATATCCTCTCTTCGAAGTCAGCACCCACCAAATTCAACATCTGACCTAGGCCAGCAAGCTGCACCTTTTTACAGGAGTATGTAACTCAACTTTACCTCCACTCTCTAACATACCTAGTCCTGTCTTCAATAATTAATCTAATTAAGGGTTTAACATGTCCTGCAGATTTCGTCTCTTTCCTCGAGAAGCAGCCAACGAGTAAGCTCGTAGCCAGTATTTATTAAAGTAAGTTATAATGTTCAGCATTCATCAAAAATATTTAAGTTGTTTTTTGTCATATTTGGGATTGAATAAATCAAATTCTATTAATCATTCAACTGAGCTTTTCATTCTACAAAATAAATAACTGATGAATTACTCTACCTACATCACTGGCAATCGCAGAAAATCTGTTAACGTTGAATTGTCCATCATACGTACTGGTATTGGTAAATTACTTCTAGTAATTTAAATTTATTGAATGATGCTTCACACAACTATACTGGCCAACAACGTGGTGCATACCAAATGTGAGTATTCATGCGTAAAAGTTGTGTTGCAGAGCCACGACGTAGCAATTGGGGGCTTGTCCTAAAAAACCAGTACCTTGTACATAACAACGGACATCTGCAACGCTGATACACTCAATATTCTGCTGATTCGAATTGACAAAATTGAACCTACTTTCACCACTAAAAATAACTAGTTTTACTGCAATGTGTCACTTACTTAAAAATTAGACAAATAAGCTTATAAAATACCATACATTTTATAAACACTTTTTAACTCTTCAGTTTATTGCATCCTAATCTTATATAAAGTCTCAAAAACGATTATGAGTATTTGTCAAGACATGTTAATGCTTGATATTTTAAAAAGTTTATTAACACATAACATAAATAATTTTTAGACAATAACCATCATTCACCAAAATTAAGCCGTTGCTGACTTCAACCATGAAAGAAAAAAACTTTTAACGAATAACACAGTATAAAACCGAATAACCGAAGATTTACAAAAATAAAAACTCTACACCTCACACAATCCATACATAATTTTACATTTTACGAGCACTAATAAAAAAACTTCTAAATCACAGTCTTCACAAGATAATAACACAATTAAATTAACTGAAAACAAAATCATCAATACTCCAAACGCTGTAAAAATACCAAAAACGAAAGACACTATTGAAACACATAAACATAACACTTCCAACACCTATTTAAAAATTAGTCCCATTTTTTAAAAAACATTTCTTCAGCACCCTTTTCCAAACTACAAATAGCTTGTGTAACATAAACAATTTGACTTTGGTACTCATTCAAAATATTTCTATTTAAAACGCCATTGAGCAGGTATTATTAAAAGATGATGTGAGCAATTTTCTTGACCACAAAAAGTATATGAAGTGATTTTAGTGGGTAGTCGTAGAGACAGAGACCGAAATCGACTATAAAAATTCAAACTCCATGCAGTATTGGTAACAAAGCTCGATATTGCGATTCTAGGTAAGTTTTATCAGTATACGTTTTTAATAGCATGTTTCAAAAGATTCAATGTAATTTTCTTCGTATCAGGTTTAATCTATGATATGAGAAAGGACCATAGGCTATTAAGCAGTGTACTAGATTTAAATTTATTTGTATGTTAATTGGGTGTTACTAAGAAATGAAATGAAACATTAAAGCTTGATAATCAGTTGATTTATTAAGTTTGGAACTAACATAGTATGAAATTTTGCTGTACACATTAAAATCTGATGTCTCAAACTGTTTATCAACGATCCCGCACATTTTTTGAATTTTTTAATACTTTTTAAGGATAATTCTAATTAATTCATCTCCATTTATTTTTATGTATTACGTTTTTTTTTTACTTTTAATGTAATTAATTTAAATTAATTAAAAAACATTTTTGTATTATTTTTAATAACTTTTAAATTATTTTTGACCTTACATTAGTTAGCTCATCATTGGTTTCGTAGGACCTGTAACAAATCATAAAAATTTTAGAGCTACATTTTGTTGATAAACAAAGTGTTAAACAATGTATTTTTTCATCTTTTTTTATTCCGTATACTTAAAATCAGAGATTCGCCACTAGAGGCGTTTATCACACTGAATGTAAAATATTGACTGAATGTATCTAAAATTTCAACAGAACATTTGTATTGATGTTTGAAAATCACATGTAAAATTTAGCGAAATCACACTAACATGAAATTTAGAAGAAAATGGTCTGAAGAATTGGTCCAATTTTTTGCATTACGCAATACCATAGAACTAATCTTATGCAAGATACATCAACAAGTTATTTTTGCAATAAAATAGAAAAAACCACATCTAGGTGCATGTACATAGGTGAAATCGTCTACGTAAAAAAG
Organism: Copidosoma floridanum; assembly: GCF_000648655.2. The sequence goes on along the minus strand of NW_019379453.1, from coordinate 1,492,480 downwards.
TTGCCAGTGTTTCACATGTTTGCTCCCCGTCACTGCTATTGAGTGTCGCACCGCTAACTGTAATGAACAGATAAGTAAGTGTTACCTGTGAGTGTTAAGACATGTTTTATTTACACAATGTTTTAGAAACAGACCCGTAATTTTAATTTCATAAAAATAAAGCCCTCTTGTGGTTAATATTCACATAAAAATAGACTCTTGACTTTTACAAAAATTAGATTTATTGAACTGACAATAGACTTAAATAATTTTCACAAAAAAAAAGTATGCAACTACTTTATCACTAGCAAAATTCTAAGCCTAGAAAGAATTGCATTACATACGTTAAAGTTGTTAGATAATTTTAAATAACAAATTAAAAATTTTTTATTTTGATTGTCATGCTATGTATTTCACTGAAAAATTCCATTCCACCATTGAAATACATAAAAATGAATTTGCGTATTCTTTCATTTTTTGTATCAGACACCTTATAACATGCAAAATTTTATGTAACTCATGTAAATTCTGGTAAGAAGAAGAAATAAGGATGTCGTTACTTTTGTTTTAGCGTTATAAATAAACATCAGCGTTTGAATTTTTCCATCAACAATTTAAATTACCTCCAGTAACATGTGGAATGTCTGCCTATAGTGCCTATAGTGCAACTCTACATACCCATATATGGTATCCATTGTACATAGATATACAAAAATCATTGTGTATAGAATTGTCATATACAGGTTCAGACCACTACTGTTACCACATTCATACACACGCATACACACACGCACATAAGTATATAACAGAATTCTACTAAAAAATACGTTCCTACTATAAGTAGGTCCCCTGTTTACTGTAGAGACTCCCCTTCTTCTCTCTCTTTCTCTCATTCTCTTCCATCCTAGTTTAATACCTATGCAGCTCTCACTTTTCTTTTTACTGCTTTTCTTTTTACTGCTTTTCTCTTTCCTTTTTTCTACTAATTTTCGTATTTTTCTGCTTCCATTCTTTATTTTTTTTAAGTTATACTTTTATAGGCACGTTATACGTGAGGGTAACTCAACAATTTCAGATTTTGGCCTTGAAAAAAAGTGTGACAGAAGTGGTTTTTGCTTAAATCTCCCCTCTTAACTTCGTCTTCTGTAACGTACGTCCGGTCCCTTCTACATCACATAATGCAACAACCAAAAAAAAAAAAAAAAAACAATTACCAAAGAGATTTGAACCTTTGACATTCTGTAGACTAGCTAAGGCCCTTACACACTCTCACACTATACCACGACTGGTCCCAGTTTGAGAAAGTTCGATTCCTGTATATTATGTTGTAGTTCGTTACAATAAGCCTATAAATTTTTATTTACTACATATTAATTTATTTGGTTTAACTATCAATTGAATTGATAAGAAATCGATTTAATAAAACAATTTTTTTTTGTCAAATGTTTTTTTTAGAAAACTGGGAAATTAGTATATTTTAGTGGAACAGCTTTCATGTGTATTAATAACTATTTACTTACTAATTGTTTACTTCTTTTTTTTACAATAAATAAACAACTGTTCATACAATTTTTCATATTTTTTAAAAACTTTTGAAGTGAAACTTTTTATGTAGGGCCATGAATAGGTGCATAAGGGGAAATGCTTTACCAAAAAATGTTGTCACCCGCTCTACCACCCAAGCCCTCTTCTCAATCTCCTCTCTTACATACTTCCTCCTTCTCTATCCATCTCTCTCGGAGCGCGGGCCACTTTACTGCCTATCGCTTCGTCTCTTTCTCTTTCGTATGCACGCTACTCACGCTCTCTTTTCCTCACGCTGCTACTATAGTTATACATATATACATATATATATATATATATATATATATCNTTTTTTTTATATTATAGTGCTCTACGTCCGGCTCCTTTTAAAAAGGACACTACTATGGGCACTTAGCACTTTGGAGAAGGAAGGGAAAGAGGGATGGGAGGCCTCCCATTTACTGGGAGGGGGGTAGGGGGAAATAAGGCAATTTTGCTGCGAGAAGGTCGCCCAAAACCCTCCTCGAGGAGCATTGCGTGGTGAAAAAGCACATGTGAGAATCACAGAGGTACTTGCCCGAAAAGTCGCACTGGCCGGGAATCGAACCACGGTCTCCCGTGTGCCAATTCACGACCTAGCCGACCGAGCCACCGCGCGCTCTTATATACATATATTATTGGTATCTGTGTTTCTACGCTACGACTACACGCAAAAAAATTTTTTGTTGAAAGAGTACACGTTACTTGGGGTAGGAACTTCCAAGTAGGTACCGAACTTATACAGCTCAAATATCTGGGCGCCATCTAGTTCAAAACGTTGTATTCATACAGCTCAAGGCAGTGTTGAACTCTATGAGTCCGTGGAGGGAGTACTGTACGAGCCCAACTGGTTGGACTATTTGCGTGCAACCACCTACGTATGTCTGTTTATACATATCAATGTCTCGACTCTGCGTTGCGATAATCAAAGTATACATAACAATAAATGTAGCATGGTATATCTTTAACGTTACTCATACAAACGTATGCATGTATGTAAGGCATCATACATGTATGTACGTATATATACATGTTTATCCATGTTTATACATGTATATACATGTATGATACCTTACAAACATGCTTATACACACACACATATGTATATATATATATATATATATATATATGTAAACGTATAACACACGAGTAGCTTTGCAGGCGGTGTGGGCGAAGGCGTAGAAGAAGAAGAAGAAGAAGAAGAGAGCAAGTGAGTGTTAGCTGCGTGTTGTACCAACGTCTCTCTGTTTCAAGTTTTAAGTAGGAGTACACGAACATATATATATATATATATATATATACATGGTTTTGCCAAAGGCCGCCCGACGATGGCGGTGGTGGCGGCGGCGGCCGACCCTCGCTTCGCCGTCTTCGCTTCCATTGGCTCGGCTTCAGTCGCTTCACGGTTTCCGGACTCGACGGATCAAACCCCGTCCGTTCGACCATCCATCCGTCGTCTGTCCATCTGTACTCGTTGGCACCACAGGTTAGTTTGCTACGTGTGTGCGTTTTTTGGAGAGCTTTCGACTGGGTTTTTTTTTAATTTCTTTTCTTTTTTTTTTCATTCATAGAATTCAGCGTTGAAAGCTCGAGCTTTTTGTTGGCGCAATGGGATGATTATACGATCAACGGGGGAAAATTACCGTGAAATTTCACGAATAACGTTTTAACAGTAACGCGCCACTGTTTTCAATCGTCATTGGTTTTTGTTTGCCAAACAACTCGTGTGAGCTTTTATCAAAGTGAAATTTACCGGCGCCCCATCACCTGGTTCATACTCTGAAAATCGGTAATAATTGTGAATGCATCCATCGCGGGGTGGTCGAGCTTTTAAACTCAAAATAAATATTATAGCTGTGATGATAAAACACAATTAGGGTCTCCGTAAAAGAAAAACATGCTAAAGTCACTTATAATTGCAAAGTGTGAATACAAAATTTGATTTTCATTGTAGGTCGATTGGTAACATGGATCAAAAATTGTGCACAACGACCTCGTTTCGTTGTTTATTCGCGTCAAAGGAGGGTAAACAGTAAAGATGGGAAATCGCATTATTCGTGTTGCCGAGCTTCCTTCAACCTTGTTTACTTGAAAACTAATTTTTTAGACCTTTTTTTTGCTGTAAATGAATGTTGTATGGTGTGTTAGTAGCCGTGGAATAATTTTCACCCCATCCTCCTCTGTGTGCTTGCCACGTAAATTTGTAAAAAGTATTTTGAACATTAAATTACGTGTACGAAAAATTCTTTGATACGATCATTAAAATGTTCAACCTTTGCTTTTATTGAACAGATAATGTGTATTTTGTTTTGTCTGGACTTCGAGTTCGGTAATTTTTTAATGCCAAAGTACCTGTTATAACAATGTTATATTCCTAAAAATGAGAAGAATTTAAAAAATTAAATTAATCAAATGAACGATTAAAGCAGAAAATTGATGAATTTCATTTTAAATTTATACAGAGTGTGCGCGA
>NW_019379453.1:1444898-1471205 GCF_000648655.2 Copidosoma floridanum | reverse complement strand
TCGATTTTGACGCTGCTGTTTCAATCTCGATAAATTTTCTGCGTCAGTTTCTTGACGCCTAAGTAAAATTGTATTTATTAGATACACTTGAAGTTTTTCTTCCGATTCACCCTCTTGCGACTTTTGGCATGATTAAAATTTGTGTGACCCCTAAAGTGTGTTTTCTGTCAACTTTGTTAAGTTCTAATATATTTTTTGGCAAGGTAGTTCGACGTCCGATGGCCCTAAAAAAGACCGGTGAGCTTCTCTAGTTAACTCTTTCTTGACTGCAGTTCACAGCGATTGTGACTGCCTGGATACCTCAGGGTGATCTTCTCTGGCTTGCTGTTGAAGACCCAGACTGATTGGGAGAAAAAGTACGAAGTCCGAAGCTTTGGGGCTAGTTGTAGTGCTCTTTCCCAACGTCTCCCGGTATAACGTCGAAGACTTTGGTGTCTAAAGCACCTTGTTTAGTTGCAGATTCAGTTGTTTTGGTGATCTTAGATGGGGAGATTGGTTAGTGATACTTATCCAGTGGAGGCTGTCCCATTGGCTCAAGTTTTTTTTCCTACATAGCTGTTATAGGTTTGCCTAACGCAGACATTGGAGAGGATCAGTGATTCCTGGTTGAATGCTTAGAGTCGAGAGGGTAATATAGGGTCGTCGGTCACCAGGTTTTCCAGCCTTGCGAAGAACAACTCCGCAGGTGACGTCTGCTAGTGAATGGCTGACTTGGTTTAATAGTGCCCGTCTTTAGTTAATATAGTCTTTTAGTCAACGAATCGCTTCCGGAAATGGTAATAAAAATGTATTTGTTGGCAAGGTAGTTTACACCAAGGTGGATCCTAAAAAGAACCGATGAAATTGATGGTTAAGTAGGGAACGTAAATACTTATAATGGCCCCAAATGCGCCAGTGGTGAAACTTCCAGGCTATTCTTATTCCGGATGATGAAGAGCTGGCTACGGTTGCTTGATTCTTACCCTGGGAGTCTCGATGTACGGAGACTGTGATGGAGGAAGGTACGCTGCTGACCAAAGAATATCTCGTCTCGGGTCGTTCCCCGGATAACCAACTGCTCATCGTTAGACGGGAACATGTGGGTGAGCACATTGGGGACGCGACGACCAAGAAGGTAGCCGTTGTGGCTGCCCATGCCCCTCAGAGCTCAGAGCTATTTTCTTCCTTTGCTTACATTTGTAGCCACAAATTCTCTAACTGCACTAGGTGGGATGGTGGGACTACTCCCTCACAACTCTGATGAGTTGAACCAGACTGTGCTCTGGCTAGATATGTCTCCTGGTTTTGTGGCAGAGATGGCATCAGTTGGAATTATTTTTTTTTTTTGATCACACTCGTAGAGATTTAGGGTGAATGGACACCTAGGTCCCTTCCCCCTTAGAGAAGAGTGTCGTCCGTAACCGGGATGCCCAGCTGCAAGACTATTATCAGCATTCTCTATACAGCTCGTTGAGTTGCCGAAACTCGACTACGACACTATGGAGACTCTCCAGCCTATTATAACCACACTTATTTAATTATGTTGCAGGTAGCTTCGATTTTATGTCGACGCCACCTAGCGGATTTTACTGAACTAAAGTGAAAAGCTAGCATATTTTTGCAAAACTTTGAGCTCATTTATTGCTATTGTTATTAAATTTTTTAAGATGAAAACTATACTAAAACCATCTAGGAAGTATCATGAATCAGTGTGCAAAATTTCAACAAAATCGGTTCAGTAGTTTTCACGGTTAGCGATTACAACGGTTTTAGTGCTTCTGCTTTATATATTAGTAAGACAGAAAAAAATTTTCAATATTTCTTGCTTTTTCCATGACAAACAATAAATCGCAAGGTCAAAGTTTTGATAAATTAGGATCTTACTACAAAAGACCTTTGTTTCCTCATGGTCAATTAAGATGTCAATAAAGTCCTGAGAATATATTTGTACAAAATGTTTCAGAGAACCAAGTGAACATTTAAAACATTGTTTGGCAGGAAATTTCCGATCGTTAACAATTTTAATATTTGTTTATCAAAGTTTATTCCTTATAATTTTGTATTTTTCTCTAAGAAATTCAGTTTTTCAAATATATAGAATGCATCTTGGAAATCAGAACTTTAACAAGTGAAAGCATTAAAAAACTGATATATTAAGATATTGTATTTCTAAATTCTTATATTAAAAAAAATAGAAATGCTCACGTTACAAAACTTCTTATGCATATTATATCTTTGACATTCATCTGAAAATTTTTGAATTTTGGTCAAAAATTAATATTACGAAATTAATAGACAGGAAAGCCTTTAACTTCGTACTAGAATTTCTATGACAAAATTCGTCGTACATTTTTGATCGCCGATTTCATTATTGTAAAAATTTCATACTTTTATTTTTTGTGCCAAATATCATTTCGCTGCTATGTTTTAATAATAATAAATGTTGATTAATAAATATTTCAATTCATACTATGATACAGTTATAATAAAGTGATAAAAAAGTGGTTTTATTATTTTTTAAGCATAAATTTCAGAGAAAAGTACTCAATCAGGTTCATTGTTATGATTCGTTACAATTATTCCTATACAAATACTTAATTTGACCTTACTTTTTAAAAAAGAAATTCTTCACTGACTGTTAACATTATTATTGCCAGTCATGTAGCCAGACATTGAGTCAGACTTCGATCCATACCTTGAGCCATACATTGAGCCCTACTTTAAACCATACTCTTAGCTATACATTTAGCCATACTTTGAGGAATTTCACTCACTAAGATAATTAACATAAATATATTAATAATACTTTAAAAACAGATGAATTAGTGTGTAGAAACCCTTTGATTCAAATTTCAAGTCCCTTTATAGCTTATACAATGAGGTATTGACAATTTTACTTTGGAACTATCAACGTGCAGTCTCATGATAATCAGTACTGTTCTGATACATAACCTGAAATATCTGATAACCAAAGTCAAGATTTGATTGAATTTTTTTTTTAAATGGCTAAAAACTTTGTGAATATGTAGCTATGGTCTCATCTTCATACATGGCTTATGGAGTGAGCAATAAATTATTGAATAAAATATATCCATTCTGACAGCTACTGTTAGTACGTCACGTTATATATGTATATGGAGTCATACAAGTTACATGCACAGCTGATCTTATGCTTTAAAAAGTTGGGTACGAGTGAACTTCCTTGCCACACTTGTAGCCATACTTTTACCATACATTATTTAGCCGTACATTCCCAATTAAAAATGTCTACTAAAAACAAAGTTTTTTTCTTACTTTTTTTAAGATTCCATGAAAAATACTTGAACCCCCCTGTTTTGGTAATGCCATCTAGATGGTACGATTGAATTTGTCAATTTACTTATGTTAAATCTTATGCTTGTAAAAAAATAGATATGAGAAAAATTAACTTTTGAACATTATTGTTTTTTATGCGGTTTTCCTAGTGCAAAAACCGAATAGAAACAGACGAAAAAAAATTTTATCAGTTTTTATTAGACATTTTTAATTGGGTTAAGTCTGACATTGAATCGGACTTTGAGCCATACTTTGAGCCAAACTTCCTGCCATACTTTTAGAACATACATTCAGCTAGAAATCGTGCCATACTTGGAGCTATTCTTTTAGCCATACTTTTAACCGTACTTTTACCCATACATTCAGCCAGACTTTCAGCCAGATATTGAGCTAGAATTTGAGCCATACTTTCAGCCATAGCTTTAGTGGGATTTCAAGCTAGTCGTTTAGCTAATTGAGAGCACCGCAAATTCATTTTCTGAATACTACAGGTTAACAACCGAATGATATGTTGTGCCATTCACTTTTTGTTTTTGAAGTGTGATGACCGAAAGACTCCTTTTTAATTGGATCAAAAGATTGATAAATCCCCAAGTTTTATAACGTATACCCGTAGTTGGAATATCCAAACGCAGTATTTGCAGAGCGAAGGCCAAAAAATACGACAATTTAAGTGCGACAGAGGTTGAAAACGGCGTTATATACAGGCTTTAATTATTCAAGGAAAAAGATAGTCGTTATTAACATAAATAAGAACCATTTTATTGCTGCATTTTGACTATGTAGAAGTACTCATACGTACGTAAGGCCTCGTTTAAGTTAGGTACGTTAGATTTTCCCATATGCATAAAGGCATAATCATGTGACCAACTCTAATCATTCGGGTACCAGATTTAAAGTTTGTTTTTCATTTTTTATATACATTTTAAGATGCCTAAAACCATATGTGAATTAGCAAAGAAAATTGATCTTAGCTACGGAAAATGGTTATGATATTATTACGTATAATTTCACTATTTTCGTAACCTGTACGGAAAAAACATATGAAAAAATTTGAAATCTAAGGTCCAGCATCGTGTTTGATGATATGTTTTTTTACTAGTTAATGAATAAAATTATTTTTTAAATCGACTTTGTTGGTGAAGTTTAAAGGAAAGATCATACAATTCTATTATTAAGTCTGTAAGGCCAAACAATAAGCCAGTCATATAGCCAGATATTTAGCCATACTTTTAGCCATATATTCAGCCATATATTCAGCCAGACATTGAGCCAGATATTGAGGCAGACTTTGAGCCATACTTTTACCCATACTTTCAGCCAGATTTTCAGCCAGCCATTGAGCCATGTATTATACATTCAGCCAAACATTGAGCTATACTTTGAGCCATACTTTAAGCCATAGCTTTAGCTGGACTTCAAGCCAATCACTTAACAAAACGGGCACCGCAAGTTAATTTTTTTAATACTACTATTTAACCAGAGAATATAGAATATACTCTTCTTGCATAGAAGGTTAGATCAGCCGTTTTCACGTCCGCAATATTTTCTGTTTATATTTTAGTTATGCCCCCCATAAGGCAGGCGGCGTTGGTGTCGGGTGGCAACTGGGTAACTTACTTATAGGTGCCGATAACTATTACTTTCCGAGCAGCACGGCAAAATACCTGATAATGAGTATCCTATATATTACTGATTTTTGATGCGAAACTATTGAAAAACACGTCTAAACTACAATTAATTAAGAAAATATCGATAATGAAACTATAAAAAAAAGTTTTACATTAATTTTCTCAACATGCATATCAAAATTTTGTGCAGGGGCACCTCACCAAATTCCATAAAATCTCCTAGCAGATCTGTATAGTTGTTGGTTCAGAGGTAGAACTTTTGCTTTCAAACCCAAAGTTCTTGGGGTCAATGTCTTCGTTTTACTTTTTTAATTTGTTTTTGTTTACTACTGCAATTTTTAATCAAGCGTAAAAAAATTTCATGCTCGGCGTTAATGTCAATATGAGTTTGAAGGTGATACATCAGGACAATCACTAAAATATAAGATAAAACTGTTTAATAAATTATTTTTCCCCCATATTGAGATTATTCGACAGAAACCAACGAGAAGGTTTCTTCCATCAGGATTGGATTGTTACGTACTATATGCAGTGTATTGGAAAGACAGTCGTATATTGGTTATGTTTTAAATAAATCCCATACAAAACGCAACTTACGTAACTAATGTAACCAAAATAAATCGTGTATTAAATAATCGAAAAACGATATTAAAAGGTTACAAAATTAAAACAAAAGGTTTACGACACTGTATACACAGAATAATAAAAATAAGCTTATGCATTCATTAAAAAAATTCTAATTATAAGTAAGTTAAACGTAACAGAATTTATATAGTACAATCAAAGAAAGTTAAGCAACTCACGCATGGTAAGTTTTTACGTAAGTTTACTAAATATACTTTGAAAACTAATTTGATTTTATGATTAATGGATAACGCAATAAAATGGTAAATGAGAAAAAAACATTTTTACAAACATTTTCCGCATACTAAAGATTTCTACGGTTGCAAATCTATATGGAGAATTAGAATTTAATTCTATATTTGAGCACAGTAGAGTTATCAATACTAACTTTGTTATGACTGCATTATTTTTCATAAAAATGGTATGTATCAAGAAATTATTAAAATACTCGAAAACCTTATTTAGGAATAATCATTTAAAACATTTAATTTATTGGAATATTTTGCAATGTAATCATTTTTTGTGCACTCGTGTCTATATTTAAGAGTCTTCAAATTTTGCAATATAAATTAACTTGTGTTGAAATGTGCCATAAACAGTTTTCGTTTTTTTTTCGATAAGAAATAAATATAACATATTTAATACATGTATTATGTAAGAAAAATTAAATACAAAAATAATTTAAAACGTTTTTGTTCGCTTCACAATAAAATACAGAAGTAAATAAAAAAAAGCTGGAATAAGTACATAGAACCCAAAAACTTTGGGTTTGAAAACAAAAGTTCTACCTCTGAACAAACAACTATACAGATCTGCTAGGAGATTTTGTGGAATTTGGTGAGGTGCCCCTGCACAAAATTTTGATATGCATGTTGAGAAAAATTCATGTAAAACTTTTTTTTATAGTTTCATTACCGATATTTTCTTAATTAATTGTAGATTAGACATGTTTTTCAGTAGTATCATATCAAAAATGAGTAATATATAGGATACTCATTATCAGGTGTTTTGCCGTGCTGCTCGGAAAGTAATAGTTATCGGCACTTATGAGTAAGTTACCCGGTTGCCCCTGACACTAACGCCACCTGCCTTATGAGGGGTATAACTAAAATACAAACAGAAAATATTGGGGACGTGAAAACGGCCGATCAAACCTTCTATGCAAGAAGAGTATATATTCTATATTCTCTGGTTAAATAGTAGTATTAAAAAAATTAACTTGCGGTGCCCGTTTTTCTAAGTGACTGGCTTGAAGTCCAGCTAAAGCTATGGCTTAAAGTATGGCTCAAAGTATAGCTCAATGTTTGGCTGAATGTATAATATATGGCTCAATGACTGGCTGAAAGTCTGGCTAAAAGTATGGGTAAAAGTATGGCTAAAAGAATAGCTCCAAGTATTTCACGATTTCTGGCTTAATACATGTTTTTAAAGTGTGGCTTCAAGTATGGCTAAATTTATGTCTCAAAAAATAGCTCAAGGTAAGGCTCAGAGTCTGGCTCAATGTATGGCCGAATGTACAGTTGAATGTATGGCTAAAAGTATGGCTAAAAGTACAGCTCCAAGTGTGGCATTATGTGTGGCTGAACTTACAGCTTAAAGTATGGCTAAATGTATAGCTAAGAGTATGGTTTACTGTAGGGCTCAATGTATGGCTAAAGGTATGGCTCAAAGTCTGACTCATTGTCTGGCTACATGACTGGCATATTGTCTTTCTTGTGAAAAAAACCATATCGAAAAATCACATAGTAAAACCATGTAAAAAAAACACATAAAAACACGTGGTTTTACCACTCGGTTTTCGTGTGGTTTCTTGTCTTAAATCACCATGTGGTTTTTAATCAAAACTAAATGGTTTTTTCAAGCTTTTCTTTATTATTTATTAATAAAAGTAATTATTTCTACTTAAATTAAACTATTTCAAAATCCTAATAACGCATTAACAATGAATAAAAATAAAACAAAAGAAAAAAAAAACCTCTAATGTCAATTGAACTTTGGCTTACAGATTCTTAGCCAAGTATCTTATCCATTGGGCTAGAGTAGATTTAATTCTAGTTACCAATTTTGTGTCCTTATAAGGTATAGAAAACATAGTATTCTATTATTTGTATTTGTACATAATTAGTTCTATACATATAAACTACAGTAAAATCGTGTGAATTTGTGTATGCAATAAATTTAACATTGTTATTAATAATACGTGTAAAGATATTCGTTTCCGAGATAAAATAGCTACGGCAATTGAACCTTTAATTTAATTTGTTGATTATACATACTAAAATGATACACTTGTCAGTCGCACATTATTTAATAATTATATTGATATTTAATGAATAACTAACCAAAATAATAATTGTGTTTTACTATTTAGTTATAAATAAAAAAATTTCACTTAATTATTAATATTATCATTCAGCCAGACATTGAGCTATACTTTGAGCCATACTTTGAGCCAAACTTCCTGCCATACTTTTAGAACATACATTCAGCTAGAAATCGTGCCATACTTGGAGCTATTCTTTTAGCCATACTTTTAACCGTACTTTTACCCATACATTCAGCCAGACTTTCAGCCAGATATTGAGCTAGAATTTGAGCCATACTTTCAGCCATAGCTTTAGTGGGATTTCAAGCTAGTCGTTTAGCTAATTGAGAGCACCGCAAATTCATTTTCTGAATACTACAGGTTAACAACCGAATGATATGTTGTGCCATTCACTTTTTGTTTTTGAAGTGTGATGACCGAAAGACTCCTTTTTAATTGGATCAAAAGATTGATAAATCCCCAAGTTTTATAACGTATACCCGTAGTTGGAATATCCAAACGCAGTATTTGCAGAGCGAAGGCCAAAAAATACGACAATTTAAGTGCGACAGAGGTTGAAAACGGCGTTATATACAGGCTTTAATTATTCAAGGAAAAAGATAGTCGTTATTAACATAAATAAGAACCATTTTATTGCTGCATTTTGACTATGTAGAAGTACTCATACGTACGTAAGGCCTCGTTTAAGTTAGGTACGTTAGATTTTCCCATATGCATAAAGGCATAATCATGTGACCAACTCTAATCATTCGGGTACCAGATTTAAAGTTTGTTTTTCATTTTTTATATACATTTTAAGATGCCTAAAACCATATGTGAATTAGCAAAGAAAATTGATCTTAGCTACGGAAAATGGTTATGATATTATTACGTATAATTTCACTATTTTCGTAACCTGTACGGAAAAAACATATGAAAAAATTTGAAATCTAAGGTCCAGCATCGTGTTTGATGATATGTTTTTTTACTAGTTAATNCTTGTAAAAACCATATGGTTTTACTTAAAAACCACATGGTGATTTGAGACAAGAAACCACATGAAAACGTTATTTTACATGGTTTTACTATGTGGTTTTTCGATATGGTTTTTTTCAAAAGAGCTGGCTAAATGTCTGGTCTTATTTAGTTGATACACAGAATGTATTTTTTTTTCTTTAAACATCATTAACACAGTGCATTTGAAAAGTGATTCTTTTTACTCAAGAGTAAAAAATATATCATCGAACACGATGCTGGACCTTGGACTTCATACTTTGTCATTTTTTTTCTGTACTGGTTACGAACACAGTAAAACTGTACAATATAAAAATAAAATTATTTTTCGTAGCCTAGAAAATTTTGCCCTGCTAATAAACAAAAGTCGTTGGCGCTGAAAGTTGTGCATTGTAAATATAAGACACGTTTTATTCTTGTACGCGAATAATTAGAATTCATTACATACGTATGCATATAGATGTGTATGGGTAATTCCGATGTAATTGACTCAGATAATCCCTCGAGTACATATAGATACGAGTTCATAGTCAAAATAAAGTGATAAAATGGTCTGTTTTTATGTATATAATGACGCTGTTTCTCCTTTAATAATGAAGAAGGTTATCGGCACTATGTAGCGTTAGTTTGTTAAGCTACAATATACAAGTTATCAGTTGGTAGCGCCGTTCTAGCTAAATGCCTTGCTCAAAATCTGGCCAAATGTTGGGCCTTATGTCTGGCAAGTAAGTTCTTTTCTATTTGACTTCTAGGCAAAATGTAGCTAATAATAAATGTTACATACTTGTGCTACTTTATGCAATAATTCACATGCTTACAATATCTCTTACAACAGTTAAGAAAACAAAATTATAACATTTACGATGAAAATAAATTAAAATAGTTTAATGGGATTCAGGATTTGAGATTAAGTTTCATAGCAGGCTTTCTATTATATTACTTTAATTTAACAGTAACGAATCTTAACAATGTCCTTAACAATTTTTTATATCGTTTATTGAACATATCGTTCTGCTCTCAGGTGTTTCCATAATGACTTAAGGGTCAGTGCCTAAGCACACAATCAGTAAGAGCTAATTTTGAGAATACGAATAAAACTCTAAAAAATCAGGTGTTAGTTTAAGCAACGTTTCGTTGGTCTTAACGCCAACCTCATCAGGCTCACTTTATTAACAAAGAAAACAAAAACTAAAAACACAACGATTTTTATAAATTACAATGTAGGATCACAGTTGACAAATATTAACAATAGATACTCACGTCTATATCATTAAGACGATCGTTACAGACTGAGATTACTTATAAAAACTGTATATATATTTTTGAGAAATAAGGTATCCTTTTTTCTTTATTATTTGTTTAGTCGAGTGTATGTGTAGCATTTCTGATATAAATCTTTTTTTATCTATTTGGTTCACGGACTAGAATTTTGGTTTAAGAAAAATTAAAGATATGGTTGAATTCTTCCATGTGTGAAACGACATGAAGATCATCTTTCTTTGTACTTTTGTATTCGTCTAAGCGTTTTTTCAATGCTCTCTTTGTCTCACCTACGTATGATGCTTTACTAAATGATAATTTAAGTGCTAAATTAAAAGATTCTATCCCTTACAACCCGTAATTTTTTTAATTTTGTTCAAAAACTTTAAAAAAATTAAATATACAATTTTACCCTACTATTTAAAACAAATTGGACACTGTTATCATTCTTGGGAAGAAATAAAATTGATAAGCTCGATCAAACCAATGTCGTGTATTATTTCGCTTGCGATTCTTGCTCTGCATCATACGTAAGTGAGACAAAGAGAACATTGAAAAAATGCCTGAACGAACACAAAAGTACAAAGAAAGATAAACTTGTTGTCACTCCACACATGAAAGAATTCAACCATAACTTCAATTTTTCTCAAATCAAAATTCTAGACCATGAACCAAATAGACAAAAAAAGATTATTATTAGAAATGCTACTCATATACTCGACTGAACAAATAATAAAGAATACGAATTTTTTTTTATTGTCATCGTATTTTTAATTACTATTTAACGGTAAGGTTGTATATTTAATTTATGCTGAAATTGCACTTGGAAAATCGTTTTTTGTGCGGCTGTTATAGGCGCAAAATAACTTGTTATAACATGTTAGGCAAGTGAAAAAATAGACTATTATTACACACACATTGCTCACATTGTTAGATAATAATAAAAAATACAATAACAATAAAAAAAAAATACATATCTTTGATAAAAAATTTTTCCAAAAAAACGAAGTTTTTTTTCCAACAGTAATCAATTTATCTATTATTGTTTATAATAAGATTAGTTACTTAGATAATATTTGATTGTTTTCAACAATATTTCACAACATTGGTAGGCTCACAAAAGAAAAAACAGGAACGGTGGGTATTAAAAATCTATTAATTCTAATTTATTAGGTCCTCCTTTTATTTGCAGAAAGCTTTAAATGTGAGCAATCGTAATATTATTACGAGCTACCCCAATTCAACAAAAAATTAATTCATTAATCTTATTTTGTTACCGCGATATCGTTACTTTTTATTCACATTTTCGTTTTGAATGCGCTTGCTCAAAACCTCCAGAGCATACTTCAGGAAAAGTGGGCGTGGCCTAGCTGCGGCTCGCCGAGCTGCCTATTCTATTATCCGGGGAGCAAAATGACCGTTTTTGCGATTAATATTTAAAATACTTGTTATTGATAAGAATAAATAGGATTTTAACTACTTATAGAGTAAACGTAGACAAAAAGGAATATGTTTGAAAACTGTACCTATATTGGCTAACGAGTTTTTTATGGCCATTTTTTGGAAGGACGCTTTTTTAAATTTTTGCTGCAGTTTGAAAAAAGTTTGCAACCAATCTTGCTGAAACTGAGTGCGTATGTGAAGAGTTATTATATTTAACTTGTGTCTTAATTTTAGCCTTTTGAATTACATAGAATATTAGTTATAAAGTATTTTAAAAATGACTTAAAATAGTAGTTTTTTGTCATTTGTTAAAAAAATGGCTTAACCAACTGAAACTAAATGTGGCTCATTTTGTTGGTATCAATATTACGCTTTTTTTTACGCAACACTTTTTTTTATACGATTCTTCGGTTGTCGTCTAGACACATGAAACATGTTTTGCCATTTTTGCCATTTTTTGGGGGCTTTTGCTGGCATCTCTACTTGTTAAATTCAATGTCAATTCATTACGATGTATTTAAACTATTACCATATTTCATTTTCGAGACAGCCATGATTTTGTAAATATCGATAAGATTTTATGCTTATTCTACTATCCTATAAAGGCATCCTGGACGACCTCGAGAAAGAAAAAATACTAAGAAAACTAATAATAACAGTAATTATAATGATGATAACAATAGTAATAATTATAATAAGAATTCNAAATACGTACACACGTTATCTATATTCGCAAGAAACGTACATTTATTGTTTATATTTATATATAAAAATACATACATGTTCGACACTTACATTATTCGTTTAAGATGACCAACAGTCTGTAACGATCGTCTTAACGATATAGACGTGAGTATCTATTGTTAATATTTGTCAACTGTGGCCCTGCAATGTAGTTAACCAAAATTGTTGTGTTTCTGGTTTTTGTTTTCTTTGTTACTAAAGTGAGCCTGATGAGGTCGGCGTTAAGACCAACGAAACGTTGCTTAAACTAACACCAGATTTTTTGAAGTGTTCATTTGAGTAGATAAGCTATGGCAATTCCAGCACAGCCCCCCTTCCCTCAGTAGCCCCTCTCGCAGTGTGCCCCTCCTTATGGCAGTGGCCCCCTCTCGCGGCGTGCCCCTCCCCGCGGCAGCCCCTCTTTGTAGATGAGTTGGACTCCACTTGCAGCCAATGGGCGCGCGGGTCTAGAAGGCTTGAGTTTGCATGCGCTGCGATGCGAATTTTTCGCCTACAGCGCTGCTTGAGATTGCGCGCGCTGTTTGAATATCTTGTACAGATTGTGCACGCGATGGGTATATGTATTTTTTTTGTAAGTGAGTGTGTTGCACGATGATGTAGGACGTGAAGGGGTAGGAAAATAACTGTTAAACATTTTTATTATTTATTTTGGTTAATCTGCTTATTTTAAATTTAAAAAATTAATATTTACAAAACTAGACTTGCAAAATGCTCAGATATGCCGAAGTGATTTTTTAAACATCTTATTTTCTAAGTACAATCGATTTTTATAGATCTTTATGACTATCGTCGTGGTCATCAACATCAACCCATTCCATATTAAAATTAAACCTATTCATTCGTTTGACATTATAAAGAGCACACATGGATTTAAAGGTTCCATTGTTACGAGCACAAGTAGTAACTTATCTTGGGAGTTGAAACGGCGGATAGTCTGTCATATCAGTGATTTTAAAGCCAAATCTTTGAAGCCACTTTTGTTTCAGATCTCCAGTAACAAATATCTTAGTAGCATTTTCAAGATTCTTCCGTAAAATATTTCCTATCTCCGTGTACTCAATTTCTCCCGAGACCGAGGTTAGTCCATAGTCCATAATAGTAAAGTTCAAGGAATAAATTTTCATGTGTAAACTTTTGTGGTAATTTTCGCCAGGTAAAGGGTGCTTTAAAAAGAAATACTTGTGCTTCAGCATTATTAGCACTGAGCGGAAAGATAGCCAATTCTTTGAGCACATAATCATTACCCGGTTTCTTGAAACCTTGCATGTCCACAAAATACTCCATTTTTCACTATTATAATAATTAATTTAATTTTTTAAATATTTTCATAACCTTCATTTTAAGGACACGACCCTTTGTTGGTGGAATACTTATCGGTGAGGTTTTTCAGCCAAGATTTCTTATTTGTATCATCATCGTCCTTAGTTGAAAGTTTTTGATACTTAACATTAGTAGTAAAATTGCTTGTACTCGGTTTACGTGACATATTACTGTCAGTCTTACTAAACAAATCTATAGTTACTTGATAACACTTTAAAGCGTATTGTTGTTCGGTTAAATATCAAGAGTTATGTTGTGAGGTTGTAATACCTCAAAAATGATCTAATATCTTAAATCTCATAACTGCCTGTGGGTAATACAATAAGTGGACATAAAATTTATTACAATTTTCATCAATATTTGGGATTGAGTTAAATGACAAAAGTTCTACTAAGCCAAGAACGTAGTTGTGTTTTGGTGATAATTTAATCGGTGGAAAATACTGTGCTTCTAAAATAGAAGAAGTACCAGAAACGCTGAGTGTTAATGCTTCTTTCATGGTTGCTGAAGTGTAACTAAGCGGTTTCTCTTCATGTAAAAAAGTTATAATTGTTTAAAAAGAAACTTTAAGCACAAATGACCGCAGTTGTAGGAGTTAAATTTTTAACATCCCTTATGATTATACTTCACTTTACTAACTTCTAGATACAATATTAAGTCAGTAGGTAGCTGCAGATCTCTAAAACTGTCGAAGTACACAACATTATTACCACGTTTTCGATAAGCTACCCAGTGAGTTCTAGGTTCATTCTTATCATCAAGATTTACTGTAGCTGTTTCACAAAACTATGGACCGTCAGCCGGTAAACTGTTTCTTATGAATACCCCACGAAAATAAGGAATTTTTAAGATTTTAGAATAATTCATCAAATCTATGTTGGTCAGAGCTTGATTGGGTAATTTTATTTCTTTGAACTTTTTTTCGAGGTCTTCTTTTTAAATCTTTTCCAGCGTAAGGCTTTAAATAGATTCCTAATCCAGTTTTATGTGGTTTGAGATAAAGACCTTTTCCAAGTGCGATAGCTTCCAAGGTTTTATTATGTCTCTAACTTTCTGCTAGCTGCATTTTGGCTGACTTAGCAGCATTTATGCTCTTCATAATTCCAGCTATTCCATTGGCTATAGCACTGATTGCACTCAAACCAGCAGACAAAGGAATTAAAGGTAAACCTCCACCAATTTGAGTAGGAAGGCGTAAGATGCGCGGAATCGTAACATGCTTTTTACCTTCGGATTTTTTAATCACACTACGAGCACCCTCCAAAGCACTACTATTGACATCTCGAGTACTTTTGCTTTTAGTATTCATGTCTTGCAAGGCAGCCTTAATAACTGCTCTTAAAACACTACATTGTTTTTTTTTGACCTACACATCCTTTTTTTCCTTTTTTTAATACTCTGTCTTTTTTTTTGCTCCAACTCTATACCAAATTTACTTTTAACCTTCATAGCGCCAGTCACTAGGGCAGCTGCTGCTCTTTTACCTATACTTCAATCAAGAGCTTTGACTCTTTGCCAAGCCTTCTCAGCTAAAACTTTATCTGCTTCGTGTCTGGCTTTCAAATCTTGTCGATTTTCTGAATACGCTATGTCATGCTCTTTGCACGCTGCGTCCAGCGGATTTACCCCTAGATCGCCTCTAGCAAGACGCTTAGCGAGCTTAGTACCTGGACCGTAGTACTGTTCGCCTGGCAAATGAAGCTCTACTGGTAAAGAATTTATGACTTTATTTACAAGACCGTGTCCTCTCTTACGATGCATGATAATGATGATTCGTATTCAGAAGTTGGATTATGACTAAGCGTTCGAGAAAATGAATAATGTATTTATAGTAGACAAATTCGTTGACAAACAAAGAGCTCAAACTATATGAGCGTTTTACTATTTCATTAAAAGATTAGTTTGAACTGATTTTATTCATACCGTATAGACTTGGAGTTTTTAGAGCTAACCATAAATTTACAAGTTCCTAATTTTCACGCTATTGTAAAACAAGAAAAGCGTTTAAATCGACATGGCGAACTACTCTCTGACAGTATTCGCGTGGTATTTTACACTCGATCTAATTGCGGTAAAACTCATGGCTCATTAGCTCTAATCGTGCATCCCAATGATGTTAAGTTTGAAAATGTGTACGTATATTCAAAATCACTACATCAACCAAAGTACAAAATTTTGAAAGAACTATTGAAGCCTATAGCAGGTGTGTGAAATACTTACCTTTCAGTGCACATGAAACTGTCGTCTCACCAGATGATGCTTCACCGAATTCTGTAATGATTTTTGATGATGTAGCCTGTGAAAAACAAGATAATGTAAAGGCATTTTTCTGCATGGGCGGATACAAAAATGTTGACTGCTTGTATCTTTGCTAGTCATATTCTCAAGTGCCATAGCATCTTGTAAGGGATAATGTTAACTTTTTAGTTTTATTTCGTTAAGATAAAGTTAATTTAAAGCATATGTATGATGATCATGTAAACTCAGGCATGCCATACATTGAATTTAAAAATTTATGTGGAATGATGATAAACATGGATTCGTCGTTATAAACAAGGATAGGCAAATAAATTATGGTCGCTACAGAAGAGGCTTTGATAATTTCGCCATACATTTAGGACATACCTTGCGCAATCGTTTCAGTGTGTTGCAAGATATTAGATCATCATCATGTATCAACAAGAGAAAGACGTTCTACGCCAGTTAGTGAAGGCGCGAGAGGTGGTTCGAGAAAAGTATAGACTGTTGAAGTTTGGAAAAAATGAGGCTGAAAAAGTACTTAGTGAAATTTCCAAGCCAATAACATACCCTTTAATGGAAATTGTAGCCGAAACGAAAAAATTAAATTTAAAAAAAATTATAAGATTCTAATATACATCAAGTAAAAATGAAAATATTACGTAGTAAGAATATTTCAAATGAATACTCAAAATTTTTAGAAAAAAATTGTAATTTATTTTTTCACATTTTCAAATTATGCAAAAGAAAATATGATGTGTTTTCCGTTGTACACTATAAATAATTCAAATTTATGTCTAGCCTCCAACAATTCATTATAAAATCCTTCGTTTTCTAATAGAGCTAAGCTTATTTTAGTCTGCAGAAAAATTTGAAATTTATCGTCAAGTTCTGCAACTATCTTAGGTCCAAATTAAGTATACACTTTTTTTAGTTTTGACACTATGTAGTTTTGATTAGGTATCAATTCGGATAGTTTCTTCGTAGGAAGAAGATCACTGTCAGCGATTTTGTTGAACACTGCAAGATCCATCTTTAACAAAATTTAAAAAAAACATGGAAGTTAGCATAAAATATTTATGCATTACATATGCTGAGTAAATATTCACAAATATTTACTATAAAAAAAATATATCACCCTGGCTGTATTTAGATTTTTTAGTCTGTGGCTCACTTGAAGGTGATGTCAGCTTCTGTTGATTAAGTTCGACCTTACTGAAACCTCTACTGGAGCGTAGAATGAGCTTTCCTGGTTGAAACAACTACTTATATAGCACTGACCCTTTCACTGTAGGCTCATCTGCTGGTGTTCGGTATCTTTTTAAGTAAAAAGCTGATAATAATGCGATCTTATATTTTTTTGCTCTCGTGTCATACTAGTGTTTTCACACAAACATGTTATATAATTGTCAAAAATCATTGTAGTTTTTACAACAGAACTTTTGACACCTTTGGCCTTCTTTAATGAATTTTAATCTTGAATTTTCACACTGTACATTTTTCTTCATAGTCCTACAAATTCCAACATGATTTTTCCATTACATTCATCCTTCATTAAAACAACAATTTTTTTGTCAACCAGAGGCGAATGAAACTCACTTTTCAAAGGATAGTCTGAAGTATCAAATTTCTCAATATTTTCACACATTACATTATGTATATTCTGATTTTTTATTTTATATACAAGACTATCAGTGTCTGTGTACAAATGTTTGCATCAGTCTCCTATTTTATCTTTCATAAAATCATAATGAAATTCGTATACAAGTGTTTTTGATAAATCTAAGACACTCAACCCAACATATATTGGTTTTTTTCATACAGACATCTGTACGGAGTAGTTGTATAGCTACAAGCTGCTCATCAAATATGTCACAGCTGTGGAAATTTTGGTCGTGCGATATATGTCTCTGCACCGAATTGCCCTTCCCACTTGTTGATGAGTTTAATATCAATTCGTTTGCGCTCATTTTTCATAGTCTTACCATAAACAGCATTATTAAATTACTTACACAACATTTTCTCAAAATCAGTCCGTGCATTTTGACGCTTTTCACTGTTTAAGTCAATGTAATTCTTTAGCCATAAATTTTGGTTAAACTGTAGAGTTCTATGTATTTTTTTTATACGATGACTATGACTTACAGCTTGTTTAAGTGCACGATAGTGTTTCACATATCGCTTTTTGTCATACAATGTAGTCATTAGTTTATTTTGTTTGGATCCTGGAGGTGTCATATGCTCAGCACAGAATGGTAAATCTTTATGAGAATTGCGGAGAATTTTAGGATATTCAAGGTCTACTTCGAGTATGTAACCAATTTCAGCATTGTCAGCAACATTTAAAATACCTAAGGAACTTATATTTTAAATGGATTTAAAACCTTAATAAGGTAATGGTTGAGTCATCACCCAGCCATGAAGTTATTTAATTCATAATACATTTAATATTTTTCATCTTTATCATCTTAATAGCCTTTTTTCATGTATAAGTTGTTGGTTTTTGCATATCGATTACAACATTGAGATATGCCTCCACGAATGCCTCGCTCAATAAACATAACAATGTCAATATCAGATAATAATCTTAGTTTTACATGCAATTATATTTTTTTAATTTTAAAAATTAATAAAAAAAAATTATTAAAAAGTTTAAACTTTGGATACTTCAACATAGCATCCCAGGTTAATCCATATAGATAAAACTTCAGTAAGCAGCAGAACGTCAGTCTTTAAGTATAAATCTGAATATTCTCCAAGTGTTTAAACATTTAATGTGTTCCAGATGTTTTTAGCATGTTCATAATAATCATCAGTTTTATGAGCTTCGCATAAGCTGCAATAAAAAGGAGGAGAAAAGAAACTTACAAGATTGAATTAAATTGCTATTTATAGAAAAGTGAGAAACTTCTAAAAAAATTTTGAACTGATGACCTTATTAATGGGTCTTAAGTAAAAAAATTACATGTTTTATTTTTTTAAAAGAAGAAAAATTATTAACATTTTACAGAATACCTTCACACTTGAGAGCGTTGGCTGATGCGTTGTACGAAGTATCCTGAAGTGTAACTTCTTTCTCTCCTCGGCTGCTGTCGCTGATGTTAAAAATATAACTGAAGCACGTGGCGAAGTCAAGGGATTTTTGTTTAAGACTATGGCGGAAGAGGAAGAGGAAAGCCACTTTCCATAAGTTCAAGATTTTGCTTATGATGGAATGAGTAGGAAAAAATATTTGTCCTTTTCTAATTTTCCTATTGGTTTAAAGTACTTGATGCTATGGAGAGGGGATACTTCTTCCCAACCACAGACCTTTAAAGTTGTGCATATGGAAAGGGTAAGACATAATTATGTCCTTTTATAGTTCTCTCATTGGTTCATTACAAGATACAAATTCCCATCTCCAAGGATATTAAATTTGTATACAGCGTGGGTGAAAATTTAGGGGGGGGGGTTGGCAAATTTCCACCACTCTAGTTTGAGTTTTTCATACTGTGCATGAGAAAGTAAATGGAGAAGGGGTAAATTGTCGGAGTAACAGTACCGGAGTCTTTAAAAGGGAAGTTGTGCTTGAAAATAGTTAGTCGAAAACAGTTAGTTGAAAATATCAGTCACACTCCAATTAAACAGTAGATATCTTGTCTGCTTAAATGGCTCCTGTAAATGAAGAATTTTCAAGTGATATTGAAGTGCTAGAATGAGAAAATTTCGAGGACTTAGGTCAACCTCCAGCATACGAAATATTCGAGCAGGATTTGGAGGATTTAAATGAGGTATTTGAACGATGCTTCAACGATAATTTGGATTCATCACCATCATCGCTCTCAGTCCTGTACACAGAGGAATTTAATATGCGTGCTCATATTGAAAGACCGGCTCAGTCATCTACATTCCCATTGCGAGGAATCACGTTTTTTGGTAAATTTATTTATTAAAATAAGATCTTCTTAGATTTAAGGATGTAATGAAAATTTTTAACATGAATGAAAATGTAAATTTTTTTTTGTTTCAGACTTAGAGGGTAACTTTTTAACATGCTCTCCACATCTAAATAACATCGTTTCGGTAGAAGAAACACTTATCAATAAGGATACGTTGCCAGGAGTAAGACAGCTTACAACGCTAAGTATGTTTGGACAATTGGAAACACCATTAGATGATTAATTGTTATCACCATCGTTACACGCCTCCTTTTTTGGTAAGTAGTATAAAGGATTAAATTAGAATATTTATTTTTATGAAATATTTCATTTAGTTTCATTTTTAAAAATTAATTCATTTGTTTGTTTTTCAGACGAAGCTGAGGAATTTATTTCTACCAACACATGTCTTCAAGCATCTTTTTCGATGTTTGATGAACATAAACAAACATCACCAACACGTGTCTATAGGCCTACACCTGATGTAGATCTCATGTGGTCACCAATATTTAAGGTAGATGTTACAAGATCACCGACACTCGAGGCGAACCTCACAAGACCGGTGATACATGAAGTGGATCATACAAGATCACCACAACCGATACCCGTGGTGGATCTCACAAGATCTCCACAATCGATACCAGAAGTTGACCTCACGGAATCGCCACAGCCTATACCATTAGTTGACCTCCAAGGAACACCTCACGTTATTGACTTATTGTTTTCAGAGGACGAAACAAACAGTCCTGATAAAAAAAGCACTGTCATAGACTTTTGTTTTAATTTTAACAATGGTTAAGTTTTTAATATTTGTAAATTTATTTTGAGGATAAGTTACATTAATTTTATGAATTAAATTTTGTATTTGTGTATATTTTTCATTAAAAATACACTAGGCAAAAATAAGTAAAGTCTTGTACAGTTATTTCCCTTTGATTCCTCATCCTATATTATTACACAATGCGCATAATCCTACAAAATAAACTTTTGTGTAAGTATCATACGTGCAAAATGTTTCAATATCTAAGAAGACGTACTAACTCACCCAACGCTACAGATGGTGCACGCATATTGCACCGCGAACTCAAGCAGTGTTGCACATGGCGCGAAAAAGTGAAAGGAAGCTGTTAAGGTGACGCGCCTATCAGCTGCATGAATACTCAAGTCATGTGGCACGTGCAAACTCGACAACGTGGACAACGTGCGAAAAAGTGAAAGGGTCTGTGAAAGTCACTCGCTGATCAGCTGCATAAAATTCAAGCAGTGTTGTAAATGGCGCGCGCAAACTTTGATAACACGTAAAAAAGTGAAAGGGAGCTGTTAAAGCCGCTCGCACATCAAATGCATGAATACTCGAGTCATGTTGCACATGATGCGCGCAAACTCGACAACGTCCGAAAAAGTGAAAGGGAGCTGTTAAAGTCGCTCGTCCATCAGCTGCATGAAGACTCGAACAGTGTTGTACATGGCACGCGTAAACTCCGACAACGCTGCAGGTGGTGCACACAATTAAGAGGGGGGTAGGAGCCTTTGCGCATGCTCAATGCGCACTTATCCTTTTAGCTAAAACGTACCTATTATGAACCACATCAAGCTTTCGACTTCATTCACTTGATCACACTAGACCGAGTAGCATCAGTTGCTTTTTCCTTTTAAAATGGAGTACATCGTAGGCTTTCAGGGCTTTAAAAGCCTCGTCAACTATTTTATTTTTAAAGAAATTTCCTTTGTTGACCTTAAAAAGAATACTTTGCCAGTTGTTATTGTGCTTAACCAACCTTTTCCATTTGAGCATCTACCAAAAAAGTATAAAAAACATAATAAATGGCTAGAAGCTAAATCCCATGGTCTAAGGTGGTATTTTAGTGATATTTCTCACATGCAAGGAATAGATAATTTCAAGCGCATGATCATTGATGCTAAAACAATTTATGTCAAAGGTTGTGAGATGAAAAAATACCTTGAAAATAAAAAAATAAATTTTTCTCACGAATAATACAAACATTTTTTTCAGAGTTATTAATATTAAAGAGTATAGGTGTCCTGCTCTTAAAAATATCTTACAAGACTATGAGCCATGTGAATATCACAGCTTTCATACTGATACAGTATTGTGCAGTGAAAAATGCTTTGGCTATGAAAGATTGGATGCAAAGTCGGGAAAAGTATAAAATTAAGAGAATTACATACTTGACCATTCATTCGTGTAAGCGCAAATTGAAAAAAAAAATTCTTTATGATTTTTGTTAAAACACATAAAATTTGAAAATATTTTGCAAGTCTAGTTTTGTAAGTATAAATTTTTTAAATTTAAAATAAACAGATTAACCAAAGTAAACAATAAAAATGTTAAACAATTATTTTCCTACCCCTTCACGTCCTACATCATCATTCAACGCGCTCGCTTAAAAAAAAATACATATACCCATCACGTGCACAATCTGCCCAAGATATTCAAACAGCGAGCGCAATCTCAAGCAGCGCTGTAGGCGAAAAATGCGCATCGCAGCGCACGCAAACTCAAGCCTTCTAGACCCGCGCGCCCATTGATTGCAAGTGGAGTCCAACTCATCTACAAA
The DNA here is from genome assembly GCF_000648655.2 of Copidosoma floridanum. The sequence continues at coordinate 1,448,836 of NW_019379453.1, read as the reverse complement.
GAGGGGCTGCCGTGGGGAGGGGTACGCCGTGAGAGGGGCCCACTACCATAAGGAGGGGCACACCGCAAGAGGGGCTACCAAGGGGAGGGGGGGCTGTTCTGGAATCGCCATAGCTTATTTACTTATTCGTACTCCCAAAATTAGCTCTTACTGATCGTGTGCTTAGGCACTGATCCTCAAAACTTATTAATTTTTAGTTAAATATTTTTTAACTTTTCTCAAAAAAACAAGTTGTAAGGACGAAAGTATTATGTATCGGAGAAGGTGGTCATTTATCTTAGCAAAATTTAGTTTTGTGTCTTGAAATCAGCAATTATCACCTTAAGAAAAGGTTGAGGATAAAGGGGGATCTACAAATAGTAGGTTTTGAAACTGGACGAGGAAGAGGTAGTAGAGTCAATGTCTAAGCTGACTAAACCTGTAAGCAATAGCGCAAATAAAATAATAAATTTATGAAATGAGATAACTATTTATTATGAGTTAATTATTCATCCAATCAAGTTATGCGGGAGTACAACGAGGTCATTTTGAGAAAGCAGACGCTCAGTGATTACGCTACTGTTTACTTTAGATTCGCATACTTGAATCTTCAAGTATCGAAAAATAAGTATTTTTGCTGGTGTGCCTGATGTATTTTGGTTTAATTTAGTTATTTTAATCATACTCCACAGCCTTACCGAAAATTGCCGGACAAAACTTCGTTAGAACTACGAAAACGAGACATATGTACCGCAAAATGCTCATATTCATTTCCAAATTTTCCTGGGTCTACCTTTACGAAAAGTGGTTTTATCGTTAAGTTAGCTGCAAGCCAAATTTTCTTGTGTATAATTAGTATAGGCGTTTTCTAAAAACTGATCAGAGCTACCAACAGTGTAATATCGGCTATATATATTTCTTGTAATGTCACAGTAGATAGCGTGCAGCGTTAGGACTTCTTAGTGATTAGGATGGTAGAGCGCTTGCTTGCCGCCTGAAGAGCTCGGATCCAAAACTCCGCTCTATCACTTTTAGTAAAATTCGAAGGTAAATCTAAAATAGTCCCATTAATAATCAATAATACTAATAGTGATATATATGTGACCAGTCAAAGTTGTGTATACATATTGTTGTCAAAGACGTATCTGAAGTAAAATTTCTAATAAATCAATTATCAGCATTAAATTAAATAATTTTTTAGTAACAATATTAAGTTATTACTAGTACCGCTTTTCGTAGTTGATAAATACGCATAAACTGTACAGAGAGTTTGATTTTTATGGTAAATATAAATTATAGATGATAAATAACAGATAATCAAATTTAGATTTTCTACCTTAAAAATTGGATCCTTTGAAGTATCTAGTAAATTAACCAAATTTACTAAAAAATAACTATTTCATTGAGAAAAAGGTATTGCCGCTTAACTTTACCGTTTTTTATAATTAATCAAACCTACATTTGGCGACATAATTTCAAGCTCAAGTAGAAAAATAAGATGACAGATGATTAAAATATATTCTTATTTTTCATTTTTTTTAACCGTATGCCATGAATCAAAAACGCAATCAAGAATTTTACTGATTTACGTATTATTTAATAAAACAGCTGCTTACAATCAATCATGTAACAGCTGTAGTAGTATCAACATAATCTGATTGATAAGACAAGAAACTCTAATTATTTTCCGGAGTAACCTGAATAACAGACTATAAACCTAAGCCTCATTTAACTCAGCGATTTGGGTAGTTTACAATCGTAGACTACTAATCAATATTCTAAGCAGCAGTTAAATGAGAAATCATTTAATAACGATAAGTTTTTAAATAACTTATAAATCGCTTTTACGATGTTCGTAAAAATTTTATGGGAACAAGTAATTTAATTTATGTAATAAGCTTACAGGAAAAATTGATAGTTTAATAAAAAAAAAAAAAAAGAAAAAAGCATCATAGATAAAAATTCTTAAACTGTGTTTTTTAAAAAAATTTAGTTCGTTCGTTAAATTTATGAACTATTTGTAAAATTAACCTCTGCACACATTCATATCTTCAAAACATCTTCATATGAGCCACTTTAAGTAGAAATTTAGTAAAACCATTGTAAATCACCGTAGTCATGTTGTACAGACTTTGTTTCTATCCAGTACTTTCTAATATGAGTGATATCTAATGTAATTAAGTTTTTTAAAATAAACATTTAAAAAATGGTATTTTCCTTCAAAGTTATGATATCCCCACAAAAATACTTTTTAACAAAACAAAAAGGCTAGGTAAGTTTGATGTGCTCAGTTAATATTTTGTAAGGAATTTCTAAAGCCTTTATACACTGGCAATGAGTAGTATTCTTCCTAATGAATATATAGCCTTGAAAAGTTCTAAAATCAAAACATAAAAACAGTTAAGTTTTTTTTTTGGTGAAACAAACATTGTGTATGACATTTTTAGTATAATACTGTTTCATACTCGTACTTTAAAACAGTAAAACTGAGGAATATTGACTTCTGATTGGTACTTCATGCAAACCTTACATTTAATAGATTAATGCTATGTCGAAAGTATACGAAAGTGTTAGGGCAAAAGTCAATATTACTTAGTTTGATTTTTTTAAAGAACCAGTACTCATCAGTATTATACTAAAAATATCATAATGTATGTTGTACCAAAAAACAAACTTTACCGTTTTTATATTTTGATTTCAAAACTTTTCAAGGCTACATTAATTAGCAGAATACTATTCACTGCCAGCCAGTGTATAAAGGCTTCACAAATTTCGCACAAAATATTAACGAAATATATCAAACTTACCTAACCTATTTGATTTGTTAAAAGTTATTTTTATGGAAATTATAAAAACTTACAAAATAGATTTTACTTGTAATAATAATGTTAACAGTCAGTTAAGAATTTATTTGTTAAAAAGTAAGGTCAGATTATCTATTTGTATAAGAATAATTGTTACGAATCATAACAATAAACCTAATTGAGTACTTTTGTTTGACATTTATATTTAAAAAATAATAAAACCACTTTTTTATCGGTTTATTATACGATAAAGGCTTTCATGTACTAGATGCTATTGGTTTCCCATAGAAGACAATTATGCTAATGAGCTCCGCTACTACTGATTGAACAAGAATAATCATATTGCTCTTAATGATTGTCAAAAATGGTTGATGCACTCAACCCCGATCGGAAAGCTTAGCGGGGGTCTAGCTTGTACCTATTTAGTCAGCCTAGCTAGCCTAGCTAGGTTCTAGCGAGGCAAAAGTATAGAGGTAAATGGCATGATGTAACGCGGCTCAGCTTGGCCCTACCTAGGCAATCTTTCTAGAGTATTTTTTGCATACCTCCAACGAAAACGATTTAAGTATATGTTCTGCTCTGCTTCTTAACCTCGCCCACTAGGTGAACGTAATATACTGTACCAGAGATTAGTAGAGAGATTGCTGACTGCAATGCTACGGCGCGAGTTCACTTTTGGCCACTGTTTCGAGCGCCCCGTCGCGGCCAAGCGGTCGAACCAGGCACACATATTTTTTTTTTTATTTGAGAAGCGTGGAGGGGGTATACCGAGTGTGTGCCTACAGATTCGCGTGGAAATGGGCATGTAGGCACATACTTCGGAGACGCGTGGAAGGGGTATACTGAATATGTGCCTACGGAGAGAGGAGTGGTGTGCATGGAAATGCCGACTACAGCTATATAACTATATATACCCGCGTATATCATAGCGAAAGAAAGCAACGAGTCTTTCTCGCTATATACTTATACTTACTAACTTCTTAAATAAGGTCTTAGAAATTAAGGGGAAATAGAGAAGAAAAAAAGATTTCACATCTAATATTTGTAAAATAAAAAAACCTATTTTAATTTACAATTCTCTATAACATATGAAAGTTTAAGAGAGGCTAGCCATATTATTTTTCGAAAATTAAATCATACAAATAAATGTTTACG
>NW_019379453.1:1429169-1441102 GCF_000648655.2 Copidosoma floridanum | reverse complement strand
AGCTAAATATTTTTTCAACGTACTTTGATACGCAGTACTAAACGAAAATCCAAAGTATAAGAAGAACTAAAAAATAAATGCCTTGAAAGTCTGAGGTTCCAATTGCGTAAACATTTATTTGTATGATTTAATTTTCGAAAAATAATATGGCTAGCCTCTCTTAAACTTTCATATGTTATAGAGAATTGTAAATTAAAATAGGTTTTTTTATTTTACAAATATTAGATGTGAAATCTTTTTTTCTTCTCTATTTCCCCTTAATTTCTAAGACCTTATTTAAGAAGTTAGTAAGTATAAGTATATAGCGAGAAAGACTCGTTGCTTTCTTTCGCTATGATATACGCGGGTATATATAGTTATATAGCTGTAGTCGGCATTTCCATGCACACCACTCCTCTCTCCGTAGGCACATATTCAGTATACCCCTTCCACGCGTCTCCGAAGTATGTGCCTACATGCCCATTTCCACGCGAATCTGTAGGCACACACTCGGTATACCCCCTCCACGCTTCTCAAATAAAAAAAAAAATATGTGTGCCTGGTTCGACCGCTTGGCCGCGACGGGGCGCTCGAAACAGTGGCCAAAAGTGAACTCGCGCCGTAGCATTGCAGTCAGCAATCTCTCTACTAATCTCTGACTGTACTTCAAGAAATGAATTCTTAGACTAGGGGAATAAAAAATAGTGTAATGTCTTACAACGATGGTAACTTTTTTATTAAAAAAATAAATTATTTTTACAATGTAAAAAAGTACAGTAAAAAAAAATAGTGTTAATTCAATAAAACTGAGAATATTTTAAATGTTTTAGTCCTCAGAATTTTTATTTTGACCCAACAACCCAATAACCCATCGTAATTTGCACGAATACTGGAGCCATGTATTTCTTTTTCTTCTTCCTTTGCAATTGCATGTTTTAAAGCACGATATCTCTTGACCCTTTCCTTACTTAATGACAACGATCGTTTGACTGTCTCACTCATATTACAAAAAAATTTGTTTTAACTCTTGTATAAAAATGCAGAGAACCCTTACCATGCCAGTTAATTATCTTACACACACTGCTCTGAAATAGCTGTCATTCGCATCAGCTATACCTATATATCGACGCCTCAGACGAAAACCAGCCCAGTTCAGATTTCGCCATTTAAAATAACATTGAAAAATTTGAACTGGGCTAGTTTTCGTACGAGGCGTCGATTTATTGTAGCTACAGCTACGGTATGAGAGAGAGAGAGTAAGATGGAAGATACCTAGCTAGGCTTCCTACTTAGTCCTACCAATTCCACCGTAACAAAACTCACCTTGGACATGCCTAGGCAGCCTACCTAGGCCCCCTCTCACTACCGAGGCAGCCTAGTTAAATTTTCGATCGGGACGTTACCCTTCTCGATCATATCTCTGTACATTGAACGAGTTACATTTATTGACTGCGTCGCCTGTTCAAAGTAACCCTTACAGAATCGGTGAATAAAGGTGCCTGATCAGAAATCTTAATGGGGCGCTGATGAGTACCTCGCGTGGTTACCCCATTTACCACTGGAGGGCCTAGCGAGGCAGTATCACGGGGAAGACGTATGGCCATTCTGAGGACCCTCCATAAGAGAAATATCTCTAAGTATACATAACCAAAAAACAAACGTTCAAGATTATTGTCAGTACTTAGTGTTTCAGCCCTAGAGCAATATTAAGTGGAAAATAAATAAAATAAAGAAATCGAGATTTTAAATAATTGTTTTAATATAATGTAGTTCTTCTATTACTGAAGATTCTTGTTTAAGTTCATCAATAATTGTATGAAAATTTTCATTATTATTTATGTCACTATTTATCAAAAAATCTCGTCGTTTGCGTTCAAGTTGATCAACATATATAAAATCATGTAGTAGAGGATAAGCAACTCTAATGTCATTTTGCATGGAAATATCCATTAAGTCGGAGCTATCTGACAGAATCACACTATTATTATATAGTTGAATACGCTTTGCGTCGCGATATTTTTTAGCCCTTTGTTTATTTAACAATAAAGACTATTTTATTTCATTACCCATTTTTAGAAAAAAATTCTTATTTGTTACTAATTTATGGAACTGATACAGTTGCAATATTCTGGACGCGTTCGAAAATTACCCTTCGTTAGTAATTTTCGAACGAACCGTCTTTCTATTTGACTGCTCCAAAAAATATATTTACATGTGATAAAATTAGGTTATTGAGGTGACCTCACGAGGGCCTCCAATGCACCCCGTGATGCGACTCTTGAGGTACTACTGAGGCAGCCTAGCAAGGCCCTCTTAGACTATTGAGGTAGGCTCTCTACATTTCTGATCGGGTAGTTGTTTCTCAATATATAGGTCAGTCTTATAGATGGATATACATTATACATATATCATCCGGTATTTAAAATATCAGAGTGAAATGTGAATGCCTTTCCGTATACTTATACATACTTAAACATATACATCTATCTACTTGTATTCATGTGACAATGCAACGTTGCCACATACACGATACTTACTTGGTTATCTTCCAAAATCAAACGAAGAGCACTTTTTTGATTACTATTGCTTTAAAACTATGTGGTACAAAATTCTCAAAAAAATGTATGTGTTTCTTTACTGTCCAAGGTAGTTTCAAGTAGTTTTTCAATTATTTATAGATATGCGGTAAGTTACACTTTTTAAAGTAATGGGGCTATGTAGTGTTTGCACCATTACTCCAATATTAACAGAGTGATTTTTTGACGACGATATTTCAATAACGACGTGGTAAATCGGTCTCAAATTTTTTATACATATTTCTCGACATTTATATAAGTTTTGCAGACAACTTTCCACCTTCTTAGATACTTTTGATGTAGGAAACAACTACCTTAAATAATTATTCACTCAAAAACTAGCCATTTTCGGGACTTGTGCCTAAAAAAATTTTTGTTCAGAAGATCATAATCTACAACATGTATGAGAAAATCTAATCCAAATTTGCTTTGACGCTCCTCAAAAAAAAACTTAATTTTTTTTACGGCACACCTTCGAAACAAATTTTTTCTTGTTCTATGTACCCTCAATAACAAGGGATAAATCGTGTACATGATCTTTAGGCTTTGTGACACGGTTTTTCATGGCACAGAAGATTATAATATTCATTTTTTGGAGAATTCTGTGTGAGCAAGGACTTGTACTGCCTTTTTAAACCAGCTTCTCATTTTAATTCTGTACAACATCAAGTGTCTTTTTTGTAAGAAATCAGTAAACTAGACTTTATTCCACAACAGAACCCAATTATTAAGAAAGTGACGCTTATGATATAGTTTTCAACTGAAAAATATGCAAATAACTTCCATTGTATTCGAGTTGAAAAAAACATTAATATGAAATATTATTTTGATAGTTTATCATCTTACATAAAATATTATACATAACATTAAAAATATTATAATAAATCACTATACATTATAAATAATTCATTAATCAGACATCACAGTCATTTTCTTATAGTCCGGTAGTTACAGCACGAAAAAATGGTGAATAAGAAAATTTTTGCCACCTGGAAGGAAATCGTTTTAATTCCTTACAAACATAGTCTAATTATTGGAAGAAATTTTTTTGTCCCACAAAAGCAACGGCTTCAATTGTTTTTAAACGAATGTTGTAAACAAATTAGCGTATTTTACGATTGTTCAATAATTATTAAATTTTAAGACAAGAAAATATCTTCCTTTGTTTTACAGGTAGTCTGCTGTTATTATTCACAAAAAAGTAATGAATGACATGCATTAATGCACCAACGGTCATGCCTGCAAAGAGTAAAATAAAAAAAATCGATTTCATGATATAATAAACTATTTTTTGCAACTTAACATTGCAAAAGAACAAATTTTTAAATAATCGAGAAAACTCAAATCGATAGAAAATTTTATCACGAACAATTTTGCTTGTGTACTTTTTTCAATCAGACCAACAGAAAATAAGTTATGAGTCAAAATGTTAATAAAAATTTGATTACTTTTCACAACCTGTTAAATAACAACTGAAATCGACGCTTTTGTTAGACAAAAATATTTTTTCCTATACTTAAACTGTATTTGTAAGCAATTAAAACGATTTCCTTCCAGGTGGCAAAAATTTTCTTATTCACCATTTTTTCGTGCTGTAACTACTGGACTATAAGAAAATGACTGTGATGTCTGATTAATGAATTATTTATAATGTATAGTAATTTATTATAATATTTTGAATGTTATGTATAATAGTTAATGTAAGATGATAAACTATCAAAATAAAATTTCATATTAATGTTTTTTTAACTCGAATACAATGGAAGTTATTTGCATATTTTTCAGTTGAAAACTATATCATTAGCGTCACTTTCTTAATAATTGGGTTCTGTTGTGGAATAAAGTCTAGTTTACAGATTTCTTACAAAAAAGACACTGTATGTTGTACAGAATTAAAATGAGAAGCTGGTTTAAAAAGGCAGTACAAGTCCTTGCTCACACAGAATTCTCCAAAAAATGAGTATTATAATCTTCTGTGCCATGAAAAACCGTGTCACAAAGCCTAAAGTTCATGTACACGATTTATCCCTTGTCATTGAGGGTACATAGAATAAGAAAAAATTTATTTCGAAGGTGTGCCATGAAAAAAAATGTAGTTTTTTTTTGGGACGCGTAAAATCGAATTTGGATTGGATTTCCTCATATTAATTTCAGACAATTATACTGGGAACCAAAAGCCCATTAAGTCACTGAGGAGTCCTTCTACAGAAAAAATGTTATCTTCGCAACATAATTTCCTACATTCACCGCTTTTTTACTACTTTCTTCGTGATCAGAACACTAAGTTACGTAAAAATATCTAAAGTGAAGCTGAACATTTGTATCGGAGTCCTTCAACTTTCGTGTGTAGATTGGATGTTTAAACTACGAATATTTAATTCCACGACCGTACATTTTTCATCGCAGCCACAAGAAGAAGATTGATACTCAAATCTCAAGTTATCGCCACCCATCGGCTATACATACTTTTGAGCATTTTTTGCGAGATGCATACAAAGATCTTCATCAAGTAAAGAGTTTACTAACTTGTAAAGCTTAGGTTGTACGTTAATATTATTTACTGTATTATTCAATTAATCTTACGAGTCTTGCTCTCAATTTTTATGAGACAGTTACATAAAAATAATCATAAAATTGAAGATGTGTAAAAATATCATTTATACAAGATTTAAATGTCTTTTATGTAGTAAAATTTAAGATAATTTTTTTAACTTTAGTATCAAATAAACTCTGAATAAAAAACCGAATTCTGACAGTAATTTTGTTTTACCTGTTTATTTTTGTATATCGTTTCTTCAATCACCTTGGGTTCCACTGGTTTGTTAAGTATCGGCTCAATCGTGTTGTGATTCGTGAATTCTGTAATGCATTAGATAATAATTTTTTTATTAAATTTGTTTAAAATATCATAAAAAACAATAAAAGATTTTTTAGTTAATGTCATGATTTAAACATAACTTATTCATAGCAAAGACTGCATTTTGTACATAACTTTCACTTACTATGAAAACTCAATAACTTTAGCAGGATTAAAAATTAATGACTTTTACTAGTATTAGAAACTTATCTCATCCTACAAGAAAGAGTTATTTTCAGAAATTTTACGTAGTCACATTATAATTAATAAAAAATGCTTAAGTTGCAGTCATATGAGTTGTTTAAACAAAATAACCGGTTTAAAAAAGGAATTAACGAAGAAAATTTTCCAACCCATATATTTCAGTGTACGATAAAGATATCAACTATTTGTTCATTTATTCATCAGACTATCACGAATTCCTTGTAAAAATTACATCTAGATCTAATCGAGGTGAAGTAGCAAACTTTGATTAAACAGCACTCATAATAACTTTAGCAGTCATAAAACGACTATTATGAAGAATTGTTATGAAAGATATATTGGCTAACATGCTAACGATTTTCGCACACAAAAATATGTGGAAAAATCGTAAATTTTTATAAAATTAAATGCACAATTTTTAAAATATCTAATACTGTGGGAACCCATAGAAAATGATAGTCTAAATAAGTGTAAAACTGTAGTTTTCTTTACAAAACGGTGATGCTCAATTTAAAGAAAAATTAATTGGAAAAATTTAGAAATATTACTTTTAAAACATCAAATAAATTCTTATTATTTAATAATGTTTCATTCATGGTCAAAATCTGACGGATCTAAAGATATCGTTGAAACTCTATGCATAAAACTGTAAAGTGTGGCCATTTTATGTGAATATGGACATAACGATTTATTGTGAATGATTATATCTGTGTACGAAAGTTTACGGTAAATATTAAATGAAACTCGACCGTTATTATTACTTCGTACACAGATACCATCATTAACAATAAATCGTTACATCCATATTTACAGAAAATAGCCGCAATTTACAGTTTTGTGCATAGACTTTGAACGATACTTTTAGAGCCGTCAGATTTCGAGCATGAACGAAACATTATTCAACATATAGCATTTAATAAAGATTATAACCCAGTTATTGTAGATAACACATTCAATAAAATCAGTTGTTTATTTAACAGAAATTACCAAGATTTACGTTTTTACAAAACAATTTTATTTTTACGAAAATAAAAGTCAAACCACGACTTAAATAAACTTGAATGAACAAAACAGAGCGTTTTCGAAAATTTCATAATTATCAAATTTTGAACATCATACTTTCTAAAAAAGGCATCATTTTTAACTTAACAAACTCATACACTCAATGGCTTTTTCAAGTAATTTATTTTATTAAGTCACGTTGAAGTTTAACGAGGTAAGTTTGAGAAAGCAGATGTAAACTGGTTTAATTTAGTCTCTTTAGTCCTATTTCATAGCTATGCCAACAAAAATAGGCCAGAAAGACGTTAGAACGACAAAAACGAGGCATATGTAACTCAAAATGCTCAAAACAAGATTTTTTCAAGCTCGGTGAAATATTCTTAAGATTAAGTCAGCTACAAGCCAAATTTTCCCTGTGTAGGTATAATTGGGATAGGCGTGTTCTTAAAATTACGCAGAGCTATCAACTTTGTAATATCAGCTACATGAACTTCCTAATTTTATATTAGATAACGCACAGCGTTGAGAGTTTTCAGTGGCTAAGATAGTAGAGCACTTGCCTCTCGTCTAATAGGCTCAGGTTCAAGACTTCGCTCCGTCACTTCCTCTCGGATAACTTTGTAGTATTTTTTATATGATCTAATCACTAGAATATCATATAAGTAGGCAACTGGTATAATGTATTTTACCATGGCATACAGATTTGTAGATAACAGTTAAGAACAATGCCTTAGAAGAGGGGGGTGGGTGGATGACTTTCTGATTGTAAAATTGTCCCATAAATAAATAATCAATAATACAAATAATGAAATATGTGTGGTGATATAAAGTCGCATACATGTACCCACAGCCACTAAACAAGAACAGATAAGACGTGGCGATGCTAAGGTTAGGGTAATTACTCGGTGGCAAATTTTAAATATGCATGAAAATTCAAATAATTTAAATTTATCAATATCCTATTATCCTTACTCTAAGCTTCATGCGCTTTTAAAGTTTGATTTTTATGATAAATGTAAGCTATACATAATAAATAATAGTAAATCAAAAGAAAATCAAAATCTTCTACCTTAACAAGTAGATGCTTTCAAGTACCTAGTTAATTAATCAAATTAATTTAAAAAACAACTAATTTATACGCTTAATGTTACCGTTTCTCATAATTAATCAAAACCTCATTTCGTGATATAATTACAAATAAACCTATCCTTATCGATAAGACAGGAAACTCTAATTATTTCCCGGAGTACCGTGAACAATCAGCTGTAAACCTAAGTCTTATTCAACTAAGTGATTTGAATAGTTAATGATCATATATTAATAGTCAATTTTTAAGTTGTAGTAATAGAAGAAATTGTTCAATAAAAATCATTATTTGAATAACTTGTTTATTGCTTTTACGGTTTTCGTATGTATTTTCGGAATAAATAATTATTTATTGTGAGAATTACTTGGTTCTTCAATACCTATAATTTGTACTGTTTGGATTTCATGAAAGTATAAAAAAGACATCATGATAAAAGCTAGATGAAAAAATTACTGATTTGGAATTTTTGTTGCGTTTAATTACTGAGCGTTTTATCTAAAAATTTTGTTGAAAAGAGTAATTTTTTTTATGTAATATCTTACAGGAAAAATTGCTGAAAATCATATGGTATAAAAGTTTAATCAAAGAAATAAAAAGTGAAAAGCATCATGGATGCATATCACAAGACTGTGTATTTTTTAAGAATATATTTTTTTTGTTCGGTGAATTTATGAACTATTTATACGAACTAATCTCTGCACACATTCATATATTCAAAATATTTTTATATGAGCAACTTAAAGTAGAAATTTAGTAAGACTATTTAAGATCACCGTAGCTATATTCTACAAACTTCGTTTCTATCTAGAACTCTCTAATATGAGCGATATCTTATGTAAATGCGTTTTTTGGAATAAGTGTGTAAAAATGGTATTTTTCTAAAAAGTTATGATTTCTCCATGCAAGTACCATTTAACAAAACCTAAACGTTAAGTAAATTTAATGTTTTGAGTTAATATTTTGTGAGGAACTTCTGAAGCCCTTATACACTGCCAATGAATAGTATTTTTTTTTATGAATCTGTAACCTTGAAAAGTTCTGAAATCAAAATATAAAAACGGTATGTTTTTTTTTGGTGCAACATACATTTTGTACGACACTCGTAGTATACTGCTTAGTACTTATACATTAACGAAATTGAAGAAACTAATATGGAATTTTAAATGGTACTTTATGCAAATACATTAATGTCTTGCCCTGTCGAAAGTGTATAAAAATGTTAGGATATTATTTTAATTCATTTAATAAAAGGTTTACATACAATGATGATCAAAAGTCAATATTACTTAGTTTGATTTTGTTAAAGCAAGAGTGCTAGATAGAATTATGTTATGAATGCTGTACAAAATGTATTTATGTTGGATTCTCGAGCTGACATAATGTTTCTAAAGTTATAATTTTATGGGGACATTGTTATGCACAATAATAAAGCAACGATTTTAAAATTTTCATCCTCAAAAAATACGTGACAAAAGTGTATTTTTAATTTTGATTCATTAGTTTGATTAGAAAAAAAAAAAAATTTTCATGGGAATCGAACATGCCCGTACGAGCCAAGCACTGTATCCACTTAGGCACGAGGAACATTTCAGAGGAGGTTACCTATCTTTTCTTTACTGTGGTTAATAACTCAAATTATTTTAAATATTTATTTACGATTCACTTATTGAGGAGGCTTCCTTACGACTATCTCTAAAAAAGTGTATTTTAAATTGTGTAAATGAAGATCCGCTTAATCTTGTATTAATCTTCTTAAATTTATATCCTTAATCAGGAAAAATTTCGAGGAATCAGAGCTTAAAGTTTCAACTTTTTCACACAACAAACAAATTTTTTCAACTCTCATATAGAACAAAGTAAGAAAACAAATTTCTCTGATTACAATAAGCCAAATTAAAGAGGGAGCTGCGTTGGTTCAGTAGTAAGCGTGCTTGATACTGATACAACTTCATTGTAAGGGTCGTGGGTTCGATTCGTGGTGAGAAAAAATTTTTTCAAAAACTGTTATCACCGAGAAAAGTTTCTATGTAACCTCGGCTGTTGTTGGGGCGAGTTTTTCCATGGAATTTTCCTTCAGAATACATCCAGGATTTGTTCCTTGCCTCACAGGTCTTCGGGCCTAGGTAAATGTGGACCAGTGTTAGGACTATAAGTAAGGATTAGGAGATTTGATCCCAGGCGTCGGGCAAGGATTGACGACCTAACTGGGTGGCTCCTGTAGCATGGAGCTTCTTCGGGGATGATAATTAGCTATATAGATTCTTTTTTTTTTTTTTTCTTTTTTTTAATAGACATCGTCAATGCTTAAGTATTAAGGCTCCACCTTTAACATAGCTAAAGTTTGTTCATTTCTTATGGTAACTGTTTGTTACTGCCTGTCAGTTAATCTCCTTGTCACCGCTCACCTTGTACATGGATAAGTATTGGCTGTAGTGCCATAGAATTCCCCAGATCTTCATTTCTTGCAACATTGTTTCTGGTTCTTCTTCCTGCAAACATTCTTGATAAGTTTAGTATAAGTAAGGCCCCCCATTTTAAAATCCCGACCGATCCTCCAGCCGCCCCCAACGCTGTTTCAGCTGCTAACCATGCATATTCCTTCTAGTCAAAAAATTTCTTTTTTGTCTGTACTAATTTATGTATACGTTGTACTATGTCTGTCAGTTTAGTACCTGTCGTCAACCTATCCTATGGTCCATGTTCTTGCTTACCAAGCTTCTGTCACCAATTCCTTTCTACTACCATCCTTATTTGTTCCAATATCTCATCTACTTTTTCCCCTAAAACATAAAATAGTTATTTTTTTTTCCCGTTCTCACTCCCATTTATCGTAAGCTCCTAGGTCCCTAGGTTACCCTTGATTAAGGAAAAGGAGAACAACTACAAAAGAAAAAGAGAAAATTCTACCCTCCTTTCTATTTAATTTTTATTTCTTTAATATTATTTTGTTTTAACGTTCTGTGTAAATAAAAATGCCCGTGCTATACAATTCATTACACATATTTTTCTAATAATCATTAAATGCAATTTAGTATTAGGGCTTGACTGGTCATTACAGTAAGTAGCGAGTGTGGCTCCGTCTTTACATTTAAGGTACATCGTTGCATATAATATAAATGTTATACTTATGTACATCTATATTTGTTACACCATGTATGTGTATGCTATAAACATAAGGTACATAATAGTCTTATTCCTTAGGAGTTTCTTTTTTTTCGCTCAAAATTCTGTTTTCTTTCCCATGTTGCGTATTAGGTACGTGCGTGTCTGTATGTTTACAGCGTTGTTTTTGCTGATTCTCCCGACATTTGTGTATGTATTCGTTTATTGTAATTTTGAAAGGTACTGCGTTGTATTACAGTTTGTCCCTATTTTTGCTGGGATGAGCTTGGAGGAGTAGATGATTCTATGATCGCGCCTTTTCGTAGTGAGCAGTGTGTCACGTTGGGACCAATACTTCACTCATTTTCCCTTACTTATACATTAACTCCCTTCATCCCTATTTTTTATTACTGTATATATACATATATCTTATCTTTTTCTTTTCTCATGTGACAGAATTCAGGAAAAAATGTCAAAGGGATTCTGTTGGGTTTTCCTTTTTTCATTGCTGCTCTCCCGTCAGTGTACTCGCTGATTTTGTCCAGCACTCTTCGTTGTTGTTCCCTCACAACGCAGAAAATTTTTTAACATGACTGGTGCAAGTGCAATTTTTGATATCTTCTTGCGGTTGCCCGAGTTTTTGACGTTGGGCTTTACCCATCTTAGTGAGCTGGTAAATTTTCTTTTGCCTAGAGAATTGCGTTGTGCAATTCTCTCAAGCTCCATCCTGCAGGAGGATCTCACGTGCAACGTGTCCCAATGTCGTCACGAAAGTAGTGGTTTACGTAATTACCAGCACGCTTCACTCTCCATTGGCTTGTCGTATAGGCATTCTTCGTTTTTTTTTTTTTTTAATTAATTTATTTATTTATTTATTTGTTCATTGTTTCCCAACCCAACAACTTGCAGGTGGTGCTCTCGGCATGCAGCTCGTACTTTCAGAAGCTGCTGCTGTCCAACCCCTGCAAGCACCCGACCATCATCATGCCGCAGGACGTCTGCTTCAACGACCTCAAGTTCATCATCGAGTTCGTCTACAGGGGCGAGATCGACGTCTCGCAGGCAGAACTTCAGGTGAGCGCCAATCTATATATACATTCTCGTTTTGTATACAATTACATACAAG
>NW_019379453.1:1408893-1429062 GCF_000648655.2 Copidosoma floridanum | reverse complement strand
CCCAAGCACCTACATATTTATATACGCGTGACAATCGAACACCCCAAGTGATGAATTGCATTCTCGAGGCGCAGCTGCATGGATTTTTATTCATCGGGTCGCGCAATAGCGCGGATAATGAAAAAGCGATGGGGAGCTTGCCGCGGTAGTTTCTCAAAACTCGTAAGCATCAGTCGATGCTGCGACCGGCGCTTTGAAAGGAAGGGGCGGGGGTGAGCGCTCTTAAGACCGCAGCAGCGCTACCACACACGCGTATAAGAAAGAGCTGGCCATTACCTGCATCCCCCGTGTATACTTGCGCGCGGTGGAAGCCTTGACCAGGCGGCACTCTTCGAGGGACGTTGCATTTTTCTTGCCCGGCTCTTCGCTCGGGTCCCTTCACGCGGACATTACACGCTCTTCTGGCTCGCTTTCTCGCGCTCCTTACATTTTTCATCCAGTGTCATAATGTGCGAGCTTCGTCTATTTTTTTCCCCGGGGCTTGGCCCTCGCTTCGGCTATAGTCGATGTATTTTTTCTCTCTCTCTCTCGGCAGCAGTTGCTGCTAACCTCGTCGTTCCTTCTCTATGCGGTAAAAAGCTTGTAATGTGCTTTCGACGAGGCGGGTGTCTTTGAAAAGATAATTTTTTCAATTGATGGTAGAAAAACGACAGATCATATATAGCTTATTCGCCGAGACACGGATACATGTGGTGTTTGACCGATGACTCGGTTATTTGGTTTCTGTGATAATTACGTTTTTTCGTTTTATCTGCTCGAGAGAAAAACATTCAACATTTATCGCAACTAATGTATCAACAACGAAAGTTTACTTTGCTTGTATTCTGAATGAAATCGTTGTCTCGCTGTTAAACCGATTTGAAGCTTTTTGCAAATATAGATTTGTCTAAAATTTTAGAAAAATTAATTTATTTCTGAGAAAAAACTTGAGGTTTTTTTTTCTCCGTTTTAGTAAACTCTAGCTCTATATGATACGTACATGCACCCGGAACAAGTTGATTGTACACACGTATACACCAACCAGACCATTGTCTGTGTAATAAATCCTAAATGCGGGTGCAGGGAAAATTATACGCTTTTGATATGTCAAGTCGCACGAAAAAAAAAAGGCAGCAATTTATTATCGACGATAATAACGCCGGGAGTGGGCTGATGCTTCTCTTTTTCTTCTCTTCTCAACGTGTCGGGCATATTATAGGTGTACGCATATATGTAACCTACAGGTGAAGGTTCAACGGATCAATTTCACATCAAATTACACACGAGGAGTCGAGTGCGCTCACGTGGGGCTTTTATAACTTGAGCCTAGGGCGTTTTTGCACTACAACCTATGATAGATAATTTAATGGTGGATTTCCGGTGATGTACATCGACGCCTCGGAAAAAGATGGCACTGTCGCACTCCTATTTTATTTAACACATACAGCAACAAAAAAGTTGTAAAGACACAGATCAGTATTCCTTTACAAAATAGTCAAGCTCAGTACCGATGTTCCATTTTGTTAATATTCTACAATAACAATCGACTGATTCTGATCCAAGAGGAACAATAATTGAGATGAAATCTTCATCCCATTGCATGGTAAATAGATCATAATAAAATTGTATAAACTCTCGCAACGCAATTCGTTGAATTATCATCGCTCCTTTAATTATCAACAAACATGCACGTGCATGCATTTTTCACACAAATACACAAAAAGAGAGGGAGGGAGGGGGCCGGAAGGCACGATTGAAAAAGCGATTTAATTCCCCGAGCGCAGAAATAATATTTGCGAAATTGTCCCGGATTTTAGCATAACCGAATTAATTTTCCCCCGGCTATACGACTACCTGCTGGTTGTTGCGCGCCCCTCCGGTATATATATATATTATTTTTTTTTTTAATTATAGTGCTTTACGTCCGGCTCCTTTGAATAAGGGCACTACTATGGGCACTCAGCACTTTGGAGAAGGAAGGGAAGAGCGAAGGGAGGTCTCCCATTACTGGGAGGGGGGTATGGGGAATAAGGCAATTTTGCTGCGAGAAGGTCGCCTAAACCCTCCTCCAGGAGCATTGCGTGGTGAAAAAGCACATGTGAGACTCTCAGAGGTACTTGCCCGAAAAGTCGCACTGGCCAGGAACTGAACCACGGTCTCCCGCGAGTCAATCTACGACCTAGCCGACTGAGCCACCACGCGCTCTTTAGCTATATAGATTAGATATATAGATGATGTTGGATCCGATGCTTCAGCACAGAGCGTGGGCTTAAGCAGCGAGGAGTAGACGGCCTGAAATACAAAGTCTTTTCCAGAAAAAGGCTCCACAGTGGCGAATGGATACGATACACTGTCGCGCGTCGGTTCAGAGAGTGTCAGTTTAACTGGCGCGGTATATCACTGGGGATACTTTCACTGTACCTATGTCCAACATAGATTTGATATTAATTAAGGGAATGGTAAATAGATGTGGCAATACACCCCCATACATAGGTGGTGATTGAGTGGCCCCGGCGATTAGGCCATGAGGCTGTCGCGGTAACACGGTAAAAAAAAAAAAGAATAAGCCAAATTCAACTTTCTTTGTAGAATGAATGTATATGTTTTAAAGTCAAAGTCTTCCTCTTTTATATGCCGGAATAAGAAATAAGAATTATAGGCCAATATTGCAAAATAAGAAAAAATATTGATGGTCTCCAACAGTTACGAGAGCCACGTGGGCACACATGCTCATTTATCTACCCTATCTAAAGTATCAATATTGATTCATCGTTGAAATCAACATTAAAATCAATGATGAAACACCACGTTGATCAATGTTGATTAACGTTGATCTGTGGATTACAATCAGCGTTTCTTCAACGTTGAAAACTATCCTCATTTAATTATTTATTGTTAAGTGGAAATTGTTTTATGAGTTATTACGTAATAGAGCAAAATAACAATTGTGGTAAATAATTTTAAACTTCGTCAGTACAGTAAGTGATTTATTTCACTTTTATTTTTTTCTGATCACATTTTTATTCCACAACAATAAAGTCAATTTTAAAACTTGTTTCACGAGTTGTTCTTAAGAGAGTTTTTAAAATTGTATTTAATGATATAAATGTAAAAATGCAGTTACACGTATACATTTTCAGACTCTTCTTAATTGTATAACAAAGCACAAAACTATACTTATGTGATAAGCAACTACAGATATAATAACTAAAAATACATTTTAAAAAAGGTTAAGAAACATATTTATTTAACTTTCGTTACGTTTTGTCTAACTATCTGATTTTGTAGACAATTTTTTTTTAGAAATAACATTTAATCTTATTTTTTTCAGCATCGATGTCATAAATAAATGTTTCTCTTGAAGAAAATAATAGTTTTTTACGCTGTAAATATGATTAATGTAATTACATACATGCTCGCAAATTTCTCTTTTTTTCTTTGACACCGAAGTTGTAATCAGCGTTGATCAACATTGAAATCAACATAGCGTTTTATCATTGATTTCAATATTAAACTCAACATTGATCAACATTGATTCAACGTTGATTCAACATTGATTTTAACATTAAATCTATGTTGATTTCAACGATGAATCAGTATTGATACTTTATATAGGGTAGCCACGTAAAATATAAAAAAGTTTAACTGATTATCTAATGCATTTTTAAACTTAAATTCTTATCTTTAGTTTTAATAAACGCGTATGTTCTCTCAAGTCTTCCACATATTTCCCTATACTACATTTTTATCCTCTTCTATTAGTGATTTCGATACGTAACTACAGACACATGAAATTCAAATTTAAAAAATACTTCTTTTTTACATCTTTCCCCTAGGTAAAATTTTTTATAAAATTTTGTTATTACTTGTATCGAGACACACATACACACACACACACACACACACACGGGAACAGAAACGCACACACGTATTTATTTTACATTTTTCTTATTCGTTATTTAATCGGTATAATTGTTGTCACATGAAATAGAGTAGATTTTAATTTTCTTGGCCAGTACTAATCTGATAAATTGAATCTGATACCTTTTCTAATATTTTTTAAGGTCCGACTTTTAATTCACCTAATTTTCTTCTGTTTAGTCTATTTCTATTTTCTACAATTACCATATTTTCTCTTATTTTTTTCTGTCCAATTTTTTTTGTATTCAATTCATTTGGTATTATGGTTACGTCCGTGATGTTTAGTAGGTATCTTGGTGCATAACCAGAAACTGTGGTTAGTACCGTTGTATTGATTTATACATTCTCTCGCTATCGTTGTCCAAGCTTTTTTATTTCCTTTTTTTGCTGTTGATTTTACATCTAATTTTATTGATTAGTGTTTGGTTTGATTTTCCGTTTAACTGGTTTGAAAACGGTGCGTTTACTGCTGCAAGAATTAATTGAATTTTTTTTTTTTTTGAAAACTCTTTGAATTCTTTTGAATTAATTCATGAAAGTGAGTCCGTGAGAGCTATTACAATTCCATTGGCTATAACATTTTTTACTAATTTTATAAAATCGTTAGCACTCGATGTTTTTGGAATTAAAATAAAAGCATTTCTTGTGAAGTGATCTACCAAAAAATGTGAAAATTTTTTTGTTGATCTAGATCCTCCGAATCCTCCAATTGCATCTATTGATACTATCTCAAACAATTTCGTTGTAGGTGTGAAGTAGGACAACAAAACCAAATTTCCGTGTCCTCATGATTTATTTTTTACGCATACTTTGTAGTTTTTACGAATTTTTGTGATATTTTTTGTTAGGTTTGTTACTGTGTACATTGAACTAATTTTTTTCTGTAGTTGCCTGATTTAAATGTGACACAGTTCTCTATGTACATCTTTAATTAGTTATTCGCTGAATTTTTTAGATAAAACTATTTTATTTGTTTGACTCTTCTGTAAGAAATTTTTTTTTCCTTCATTTTGAGTACATTTTATTTTTCAGATTTCAATTTTTTATTTGCTTGTTGGTCTTTGATTATATCTCCTATTTTTATCTTCTATTATTTTTTCTTCATTTTCTTCTGTTATTACTACCAGATTTCTACTAAAACTATCTGCTTCTGTGTTATGTGGTCCTGGTATGTATTATGTAAAGATTATAAAATTATTGCACTTTTTGAAATGTACTCACGATGAAAAATTATTTTTCCTTAGAACTGTCTAATATTTCTTTATGCATTTGGAGTAGGGATGCTTTTTACTGAAATTAAATCATTCTTAACTGATTTTACTGAATTATTTTCTGTTACATGTCCAAGATACTAAATCAAGTTTGATGCGAATGAACATTTCTTAAATTTTAATCTAAAACCCTTGTTTATTATAGTTTTCAATACTTTGGTTATATGTTCTAAGTGCTTTTTAAAAGATTTTGAGATTATTGAAATATCTTCTATGTGATTTACTGTGAAATCTGTCAGTTTGTGTTTCCTTAGAAAATTGCTTAAAATTTTTTACAATATTACTGGTGATGTTATTAAACCAAAAGGTAAACAACTCCACTGAAAGTCACCGCTTTGTGTTACAAATCCTGTTTTGTTTCTATCTTCTTTGCGTAGGGGAATTGATCAAAATGCAGAGCTTATATCTAATGTTGTGAAATAAATACAGTTTCTTGTTTTTATTATTAAGTCATCTATAAGCAGAAACGGTTGAGCTTGTGGTACAATGATACTGTTACATGTTAAAAAGATCTGAATATTTTAATGCGTCTTTGAATCGTATCCAATCCTATCAAAAAATCTTATAATTATCTTTTTTTACTACTTACACACCTATGTTGTCTTCTATTTCAAAATTTTTACTTTTAATGTAATCAAACCTTTTGTCTTCTGCACACCATTAATTGTTTGTATACATGATTTTTGTGTAATGTCTTCTTCTTCTTTTATTTTAATCAATCTTGCATTTATTAAAGAGATTTATGAGTCTGAATCACATACTCCGGGACTTCGAGTTTCTCCTTTATTAATAGTTTAATTTTAATTAATAGAGTGATATTTAGTTATTTTGATTTGAGTTTAATCCTACTTATATAATTAAATTATTCGATATGATTTAAGTTTTATTATCTGCTTCTTTTTCATCATCATTTGTTTTAAACTAGCATGTTTCTTCAGAATCGTATCTAACACCTTTATTTAAAGATTCACATATTCTGCATGGTACTTTTTTTCTGTCTTTCTTCTGTTATCAGATTAGTTATCTTTGATTATTATGAAGTCTTTTTTTACCAATCTACTTTTATACTTTCAAAGTTCATTGAACAAATTTACAGTATCTTTTAGTTCCTCTCTTTCTAGTTTATTTACGATGTATCCAGGTCAACCTGCTCTAATAAGAGCAATCTATGTAATGGGGCCTATTAACTTGTCCATATCCAAAAAAGTTTCTTCATTCTCATAGCATATTCGGTTAATAGTTCTTCTGTATATGTTACTGTATTTTATTAACAACTAAAGAAGGTTTCTAGGAATTTTTTTTCCAGTCTTTCTATAAAGAGGTTATACTTACTTTAGTTAACATAGAGCTGTACCAATCCAGGCAAAGTTTGTCTAAAAAAATTCTGAATATTTTAATTTTAGATTTATCTTCTACTACATCCACCCTTAAACATTCTTTTTTTTAAATAGCTATCTACCGTTTGGCGTGTACGCTTTTTACTTGTAAATTTTTCAATTATAAATTTTTCTCCAATTTTTTTTATATTTTGATCTCATTTTTTGTGTTGTTTCTACTAATTTTTCTAGTACATTATTCAACTTACGACCTTGCAATGTATCAGTCATACCTTTTTTTCCTTATAAATATGTATCATTAAATTATATGTTATCATGTCCACCAACATGAACTGATTTAAATTCTGTACATAAATTTCTAATTTTTTTTCATTTTTAAATACTTTTGACGACTTCGGAGAACTTACATTTTAACAGACCAATACAGGGTCTCAAGTGCTTGTCGTTGAGAGATGATATGCTGAAGAAGATCGATTCAATCCATAAAAATGAAGTCTGGACTTGAAAAGATTTACCATATCCTAAATAGCCTATTGCTAGCTAACAAGTATTTTAAAAATGAGGGTTGAGTTTGGCAATAATGTCTACAAAGCCACATTGGTTGCTAAAGGTTTTACCTAAATGATGACTACGACTATACCCACGCCCCAGTTGTCCAGTTTTTCATTCGCTACCTCCTTTAAGTCGCATAAAATTGTCTAAGTCAAGTCTTTTTATCAAAGGACTGGAAAACAGTAAAAAAATTTCTAGGAACTAATATAAATATCAATCATAGCTACAAGACTATTCCTCTTAACTAGATCTATTTCATCGAAGAAGTATTAGATTAATTAGATAGTCCAGTTGACACACCTTTACCATCTAGAGCATATGGCAGTTTACTGCAATCTCAACCTGATGCCGATCAAAAATATGGAGCTGAAGCTTCACTGTATAGCAGATGCACATGATCAAAAATTTCTCATGCTGTGAGTCTCATGATAAGATTCAACAACAATTATACCTCTAGTCATTGGAATGTTGTTGAACATATACTTAAGTACTTAAAAACCACGTGTGATCTTAAGCTGACATACTAAGGATCCCAATCATCAGGAAGACTGAAAGCTTACTGCGGTGCAAGCTGAGTATCAGAGGTTAATGGTAGCAAGTCCATTATGAGCTATCTTTTCCTTTTGCAGTCATGTGATATCAGCTGGAACACCAAGTTGCAGTTAACAGCAACTGTTTCAAATACTGAAGCAGAATGTTACTTTCGCCGCAGTAATGCAGGAGTTGTGATAACAAAAGGGTAATATTCTTTACTAAAAAATTGTTTGCCATCGCATAGTAAGTTTACTGTCCCAAGCGTAAGAGTTATATCTTGGATGAGAAACACTATCGTACTGTTGATACTTCCATTTTCATCAAAAGGGTTGTTTTATTATATCTTTGTTATACGCACATATACGTATCAATTTCGCGTTTATGTAAATATCTTTATTATTGTGTTTGAATAATATTAATAGTTCTGCTTTGGTTCATAGATATATTAATTGTTGTTCTAAAATTTTAATAAAAAATATATTTTAAATACTTATTAAAGTAGCTACTTTAATTACAACAATATTTTTCACCAAAACAAAATATAACAAAAATATTTCATTTCTCTACGAATCATTAGGTTTCTCAATTCTAGTGAGAGTAACAGCTAGTTTAGATTTTCGACTACCCTCGAGCTTCAGTTCTCGGTCCACTAAGATGTGTACCCGCGATGTGATGAAATGAGACATAACCTGAAAAGTGTTTTCTTTCTTAAGTGCTTTCACTATACATACAATATACCTAATACTTATGGATTACGAGTTTTTTCAAACACGTACTGATAAGAAATTTACTTTCAACCCTTATCATAATTATTGATTACAGTGCAAGAGCGCTAAGCACGAACCGTAAATTAGATAGAAATATACATATATGTACATTGCAGTCAATGTGAGATTTCCTAATCCCCATCAAGAGTAATATCTGATGTATTTAACTTCAATACCAGATATTACTTTTGCTATCCCGTGTAACTTTGATTACTCTACTTTTACCATCGAAGCGCAATATTAGTATCGTCTCGTATTTTTCCGAGTTATGTTAAACGTATACTCGCTATCGAAATGGAGAATCTCCATCATCTTGTAATTTGAATAGCTGATAGTATTTATCATGCAGCTAGTAAAATTAATATGCTGAGCATAGGTCTCACTGTTACCTATACTTGGTACAATAATTTTAATAGTAAATAGTAACATAAATACATTGCTAATAAAATTACGATACTTAAAACATAGTTTTTACTATGAGGTATTATAATTGCTGCGCTGAGAATAGTAAAAAAAAGTTACTATCCTCTAGTAATTTATTAAAAGAAGTCTCTTTATAAAAAGAAAAAGTCACCATTATGATTGCAAAAGTGTATTGAATAAACCAAGAGTATTATTGTTTCCTTTTATTTCAAGTCAAGTTATCCATAGTTATTTCCCTAAATCTCGTTTCCCGTGCACTTCTAAAAATTGCCATAACGAAGCTGATCGAAGTATCTCATATTCTTCTCTGTACAACTTGTTAGAAAAGTTTTAAACCACAATTAAGCTCTTGCTGTAGCACGCTAATTTTTTATTTAATAGGAACGTCTATGACTAAAAATTCGTCATTTTGTTTGCAGATAAATTTAAAAATATTTTTTCAGACAATAATTAGTTAAATAAACATTATGTGAGAAGTTTATTAACAGAACCTTATTTATTTATCATTTTAACGTTGCTGTGAATCATCTTTATTTGGCTTTCAATACTTTAAATGACTAACAAACTTTACCTTCTGATTTTAGAATTTTGGTTATCCGAAAAATTGTACGACATTCTTTACTTTTATCAAAATCTTCTGTGAAATAATATTTTTAATTTTCCCCACCTTTACTCTCTCAATAATTACATTAGTAATATGTATATATGAGATTTCTGCTATATGCATGTAAGATAGAACATAACTTCAACAGGTACGACTGTTACGCCAGTTTCCGAGTAAACAGCAAGTAAACTTATTCGATACAGCATATCTGCTTGTTTAGGTACTTATAGCTGCTGTACTTAATTTCTCTTAGTGTATGGTTCTTTTTGTTGAAATTAATGTATTATTATTTTAAATATACAGTATTGCGTTATTGAATTTTCAGAAATTCAATATTTTTAGCAATTTGACAGACAGCTAATTGATTTATTTTAATTTACGAAGTTATTTTTTGTAATAATGTTATAAAAATTATAAGTGATGGAAAAGTTTATAAGTAGAAACAATTGATTGCTTATTTACTAGCAAAGGTTGTGTAGCAGAGTTGAAAATACTTCTGTTGTATTTACATATAAATTAATGCAAGTATATCTATATGTATGTATACATATATATTATTATAGTGCTTTACGTCCGGCTCCTATAAAGGGCACTCCTCAGGGCACTTAGCACTTGGGAGAAGGAAGGGAAGAGGAATGGGAAGCCTCCCATCACTGGGAAAGGGGTAGGAAAAAATCAGACAATTTTGCTGCAAGAAGGTCGCCTATCCCCTCCTCGAGGAGCGTTGCGTGGTGAAAAAGCACATGTGAAATCTCACAGAAGTGCTTGCCCAAAAAAGTTGCACTGGCTGGGAATCCAACCACGGTCTCCTACGTGTCGAACCATGACCTCTCACCAACTGAGCCACCGCGCACCTATATGTATAAGTATATTAGTAAACTTCGTTTCCCGGTGCGCTTTGCGTGCCAACCCCCCAACACTACTTAAAAAAAAAAATAAATGTGTAATTTAAAGTACATACTTTGTTTTAAGTCTTAAATTAGGAGTCATATAATTTCATACTTTAAAAAGTAACGTGTATTCTATATAAATATTTCATACTACTATATACTATACGAAGCATTTTATTTATTTTAAAAAGTAAGATGATATTGCTTAAATGTCTATGTGTTAGTCCGTATACTGGATTCATCTCAGATCTGATACACCAAGCATGGATACAGAATGTATCCATTAATTTTTATTCATTAGAAATGTTATTTTTAGAGCAGCAGTTAGATTAAAAAGTTTTGTTGAAATTTATGTTATTCTAACAATTGAATACGAAAATTTTAATTTTACTTATAGTACCAGAAATAATTCAAGTAATTTAAATTCCAAACTTTTTTATGGTAGTAATAACAACGGGCATTATGACTTATAACATCATAATAATTTTGGAATTAAGAAGAAATTAAAGAAAGTTATGAAAAAAATTATTATAATTTTAAAAAAAAGTTACAAGATAATATGAACATTACAATCTATTACAAGAAACCAAAAATTTATTGTGTTCAATAAGATGGAAAAAAAGTACTTCAGGAAAAAAATGTGTCAACAAATAAAACCATGAAACAGATACAAATAAAAATGCTACACTCAAATAATAAAAAATAACAAAAACAAGTTCTTCTGGCGAAATGAATGTTAAATGCGTATTTTGTTTAGCAAAATTTTGACAAGGTGAAAAAAAAAAATTGATTGTTGTAAACGTGGAAGAATATTTTTACCTGCTTTCAGTCTGTATGACAAGAAATGCAGTTATTGCTAACTGAGTGATAATTTTACACATTTCATTCTATTCATAATTATTCTACCAGTCAATTATGCATATGATGATAACTTCACTTTTGTATACAAACGTTTGAAGTACAATCCAATGTTATCCAAGCAACAGAGTAAAAAACTAACATAAATAATGAAACAAAATCCATATGCAAAAAATACAAACATTTAAATCAAATTGCAAAGATAAAACGTTTTCATCACTACAAAACTAGCTTTTTAAGAAAACATTACAACGCAAATCATTAGTGCAATAAACCTGTAACCAGAGAATGTGGAGCTATAATCGTGTTGAATTCAGAAAATATTATAGATTATAACTTATAGGTGTATCCAATTTATTACCTAAATAGTGTACTAAGTCACAGATATTTAAATAAATTATCACAGGATGCTAATTCAATGCTGTTTTCTTTTTTTCATCAGTAAATGTAGAATAGATCTCTTGCTATAGGCAAACAAAATATATAGGAGTACAAAATCTCATATTGTATCGATAATGTTTATATAGAACTTCTTATCAACTGAGCAGTAAGATTTTCAGTCTTATACTCTACGCTGAAGGATTAATGCAATAACTTTTTTTGCATGCATATATCATCATAGAAAGCAAAAAGGATAAGCTTTTTTCATAATAATCAAAAAATATTAAGGATTAAATACCGCAAAGGCCCAATAGATCATATAATGCATAGTTTATCAAAGCATCAAATAATTAAAAAATAAACAATAAAGTAGGACACATTTAGTAGAAGATATTTGTTATTGCGTTAATTTAAGGGAAAAATTTTTGAGATTTTTCCTTATTTTGAGGGGGGCTCAAGGGAACATGATTTACTTAAAGCATTCCACGTGAACGGAGACCAAAAAAAAATTTTTTTCTCTAAACTTTAGGGATCAATAGTACTCTATAAGAAAACAAACCTGTAATTTTTTTCAGTTTTTTTTTATGGACACCTTCACTGTCAGTGACGGTCATAAATTTCAAACTTTTTCATTGACCGACCTCCACATTGTCAATTTTAGGAGAAAGATTAGGCAGTTCAAGAAAAATTAAAAAATACGTTTTCCTTAGGAATTTTTTCGTAGAACACGATAAAAGTATTTTTTTTCAATTTGAGGATAGGTTGACTCATTTTTTTCGAGTTATAAAGTTGAAAATCACGTTTTTGAAAAGTGTGACGCTTTTTTACAATTTTTTTTTTTTTTTCTAGCTTTACATGTAATTTCAAAAATAATTTTAGTCCCGTAATAGAAACTGCAGGGATGTAGGTGCTAGAGGGCACTTAAGGTAATAAGAAATCACTGTTTTTACGTTTTATCTTCTTCTGTAGCGTAAAAAAAACGTAGATATACCATATGTTATATCAAATATAGTAGTTTCATACGTATTATGCCTAAAGAGAATGACTCTCAAAATGGCGAATTCAATATGGCGGACGTTGTCTAAAAACTATTGATTTTAAAATTTAAACAATACTATTGTATCTTGCATAAAATTATAAGAAAATAATGTATCTTGCAATTTTTTAATGAGAGTTGTCGTTTTAAAGAAAAAATTCAAAAATTTCTAAAAAAATTTTAATTTCTGTAAAATCGAAGAACTCTTGTCATGTCATACATATTTTTTTAAAAACGACATTTAAGCAAAAAATTTGAAAGGGAGTACAAAAATCTAACCAAAATACAAGTATTAAGTGACATACAATTGTTAGGTTCTCTTATTTTTAATCTCGTGTGAGATTCAAGAGATTGAAAATGGCAGATCTAGTATGGTTGCCAAAATTTCGAAAATTTTAGAAATTTGTAAATTTTCCAATATTACATTGTAATTTACAGTTGTTTTTGTTATCTAACTAAATGGTAAAAAGGGTTGTTTTTTTTGCACTATTTATATACATTTTTGTTACATATTTGTTATTTAATCTACAAGGGATATCAAGAAAAGTATCATATTCATTCATACAATTAGACAGAATTCATAATATTTTAAAACCTTAATAAGTACTAAAAACAGAGTAGTTTTAGTTTTTGTATAGCCATTGCTTAAACTAATTGAAAAATGTTTATTTTGAATATTCTGAGTTCAAGAGCTTATGTTAAATCTTTTTTTGAGTTTTTTTAAAAATTAATTTCAATAATTTTTTTGTCGCTATATTCTGTATTAACATTCGGCAACCGCTCTGTAGAATTGAGCCATTTATAAAGTTGTGAGGCTGTTACAATTATTTCTCGAGACTGTAAACTTGCGCGTACAGGAATTCTTTTGACAGTTGCTCCTAAACGATGACACAGCCCTTTCCCGTGTGCTGTTGGAAAAAAGTTATATTCAGCACTTAGTTGAAAGTTCTCAAAGTGATAAGCTAAGTTAATGACATTTTTTAAATTTTTATATTGTTGAGAAGCTCCATCCCTAAAATAAAACAGTTCATTTAATATTGTATATCTGTCCTTTATAAATTTAATGGCTGCACAATGAAATGTGTGGACTGCTACTGAGTCCTGTTCTAAGCAGTTTAAAACAATAACCAAGCTACTGTGATTGAACATCTCATCGTCTTTGTAATTAATAACGATGTTATAAACAGTAGCTTGATTATTATTCCAGTGATATCCTGGAGCTGTGTTGTGTACTGTATAATGGAGGATCATCGGTGGCTGGGTAATAAGCCTGATCGTGAAGTCTGCCAGTGAACGACTGGCAGACTTTATATAGTCTTTCAGTTGAAAAATCGTTACCAGAAATGGGAGTGAAGACGCATTTGTTGGAAAGGTCGTTAGACGTTAGATGGCCCTGAAAAGAACCGATGAGATAGATGGTTAATTAGGGAATGTAAATACTTATAATGGCCCTGAGAAGGGCCAGTGATAGTACATCTAGTCATTCCTTATTATTATTATTCTCGATGATGGAGAGACGCCTGTAAGTAGCTGGACTGTTATCCTCTGAGTCAATACGTACGAAGACTGTGCTGCAGGGAGGTACGCCACTGACTGAAAAATATCTCGTCTTATAGTCGTTCCCCGGAGAACTAACCATTCACCGTTTGTGAAGGAAGTGGGCTAGGTGAATACCTCCTCCGTGGGTATGACATTGGGATAATCCACTGAGGAGGTGGCTGATGAAATTTCCAGTTGATGTAGCTGCCCAAACTCCTCCAGGTTGTTTCCCCCTGAATTGCTGTTGTAGCAAAATTTTCTCTGGTAGCTCCAGGTCGGTTGGAAAGACGGCCGCAAAAAGTGTTAGAGCAGACTGTGCTCTGGCAAAACGTCTCCTAGTATAACACTGGAGACGTTGGTGTTTAGATCGCCTTTTATTATTGGCATTCATTAATCTTGGTGATTTGGGATGTAATTCGACGTAAAAGCCTAATCGCTTGTACAGTGGAGAAAAGTTTTGTCACTAGTTGGGATACCCAACTGCATGGCTGATAACTCTACTCTTGGTGCACTGCCAGTGAACGACTATGGTATTCGGAAATTCGCTCAAGGATATTATAGACAGATCCCCTTACTTCTATTGCAGATAGCTTCGATCTTACTTCCACAACACCTAGAGGATTCTAATAAACTAAAGTTAAAAGCCAGCGTAAGACTTTCAGCTTATTTATTGCTTTTGTCATTAACTTCTTCAAGATAAAAACTTTACTAAAACCATCTAGGAAGAGTCAAGAATCAATATGCAAAATTTCAGCCAGATCGGTTGAGTAGTTTTCGCAGTTTGTGATTACAATAGTTTCAGCAACTTTGCTTTATTTATTAGTAAAATACTTTGGTTTTTAAATTTCTGTGGTGTAAGTTTTAAACCACCCAGATCATCTGATTGCATAGTGATTTTTTACAGGTGAACTTGAAATAGGAAAAGTATAAGATTGTTTAAATTATTTTTTAAATTGTAAATTACAGTAGTGCAGTCATAAAACTGCATATAATAATAACAGTAATCAAAGAAAATATAAAAGCATTAAAGCTGTTGACACTGTAACGTAGTAGCAAAAGCACTCACGTCACTGTATACCTGTGTTCGGAGCAAGTCATTGGTGGCTACCAAGTCCTATAATGATGTACATATATTTCTATCTGTAACGCTTTATGACACATAAAGTTTTGTGACAGGATCCGGACGACTGTTTATCGGCTGAAAAAAATTTGTCACAACACTTACTACTTTTGCTTCAACAAAATACTTGTGGAACAATTAAGGTTTTTCACTATTCTAACAAACTTATTTGCATGTAAGTAGGCAAAACAGTGTGCAGAAAATACTACGTTTTCTTCCTATCTCGCTTATTTAGTACTCGGTAATTGATCTAGATCTGATGACTTTAAATTAATTGATGGTTTCACTTCTTTACTTCTGTAGAAAAATGTTTATGATTAAATCTAATGATTTTTCAGAGCCATATTGGAATACTAATACAACTAATAAACGAATTCTATTTGCAAAAAAAAATGCATTTAAAATAAATTTTATACATAAAATATCTTTAAAACCATAAAATTTACTTTTTTTTAAAAAAAAAAGCAAAAACATCGGAGGTAAAATGAACCTATATTAATAGAATATCTAGAGATAGATGTTTCAAATCCAGAATATATTAAAGATTATTTATACATCCATATTATTTACCAGATAAAATACTATACACATTTGAATAAATTATCACAGCATATCGATCCAATGGTTTTTGTTGTGCAAGAAGGTAAAACAGTTATTATAAAATATTATTTAAAAAAGTGTATATTTGATTTTATGTACTCTTTTTTGAGTGGTACGGAATATATTTTACTCTGTTCCATAACAAACATTGTTGAATATAATAACATACTTGTAAGTAAAATAAAAAAATTATAGATCGCTAGTACTAGTATTTTATTATACCCTAAACATTGCATCCCTCGGTTTAAAAGAGTTCTATCAGTTACAGAATTAACAATGCAGGCTTATGAGCTGTCGTCCTTTTCAACGCATCTATTGCATTTACCTCGCTTACTAACAATGAACTTTAGATGAAAATTTTATCAATCATAAAAAAAAACCAGGTGTGGGTCTCAGGACCCCCGGCAAAAGTGAAACTTCCAACTCAAATGTTATTAAATTCGGTATAATCAAAACTAAGAAGATTAGAGTACACCTAATTTCAATAGATCTTTAGAAATCCGATATTAAAATAGTGAGAATTTTACTATTATTACGTATTGAAGCACATGCGTGCATAGATTACATATACCTTAATACACTACTCATGTTATGATTCGCGCATTCTAAATACTTCCATGTTTGCTATGATATATGTAATATATGTACGAATGGTTGGTCATGTAATGCAGAATGAAACAAAAGTTTTCACTGTATTGCGCCGAAAGAAGGTACTTTTGTCCCATTACGCGGGACAAAAATTCCTTGTATTTGAAATTAATATTTGTGCGTTTGATATGACATCATATTTGTACAATAAATTCTTGCTGAAATCTTTGTATCTAGCAAATAAAGATTTTTTTTAATTTTGGCTTCCATAAAAGTAAAATGCTCCACTTTATCTTATTGAGATTAAGGAAAACAAAAGACATATAGCTATTTTCCATTGTAAAATTGCAATTTTCCATTTCAATCTGTCGCTATAATAATTTATAGTTTAATATTGAAATTCACCCGTGCTCAACTAATTTCTACTGATCTTGAAATTAATAAGAAAAATATAGGTTTTGGTCACATGACAATTTTTTTTATAATACATTATACAGAACGGAAAATAAATCAATTTATAGGTAGGATATGAAGGTTGTACATTTGCCTTTGAGATGTGACTTACTATTTTCAGAATTATAACGATTATTTGTATGAAACAGGGTAACACATTTTTGCACCTCAATAATTATTTTCTACACGTGAAATAGTTTTTGGCTTATCTGGCTTTCTTTTCGAGATACGACTGTTTTTCTTATTTTGAGAGGGTATATTGTAATCATAATAATCATTTTCCATAATAATTTTCCAAACATGCCATACTAAATAAAAAAATTTTTTTGACTTGATCTTTTCAAGATACAGTCGAAAAATTAAAAAATTGAAGTTATGTTTGTTCGTAGTCTAACCCCTCTCTATTTGTGGGTGTCGATCATGTATTATGTTTCTAACAAACCCGTAAAAAAAGATAATTTGAGTCTATCCAGCTTCTTTGTTGAGATATGACTGTTTTTCGAATATTGAGATGTTATATTGAGACAAAAATTTTTCAAAGATTTTGTAAATGTCCATAATCCAACCCCTCTATATTTGTGCACCTCGATCATGTAGATCCCCTATGGGAGACCCGTAAAAATTATTATTTTGAGCCAATTTTGCTTCCCTTTTGAGAAACAGCATTTTTTCTTGTTTTTAGAATTTAAGTTGTGTTATACATGTTAAATATTTTACATACGTGTTTTTACATACATATACAACCGAAAAGATAAATAGGAAAAAAGAACGATTTTTACTGTTTTGCGGAAAAACACCATTTTCTGATACATTTTTAGAGCACTTACGAGAAAGTTAGAGATACGAGAATTCA
This sequence comes from Copidosoma floridanum, assembly GCF_000648655.2. The sequence goes on along the minus strand of NW_019379453.1, from coordinate 1,411,356 downwards.
ACTAGTGTTTGATTACCATCTTATTAAGAGAAAACATTGTGAAGAATGATTCTATGTAGTAGAATAACTTTTTTAGAGCCATTTTTGGAAGGATTTTTTTTAATTCATTTGACGGTTTGCAAAAAGTTTACATCCGATCGTCTCGAAATTTTGTAGGTTTGTTAATAATCATCAAACTCATGTTTTGTTGAAATTTGAAGTCAAAATATTTATTAGAACTCCAATTATGAAATACCAAAAAATAGGCAAAAAATAGGCTGAAATTTGATTCACCCAGATGCGTAAGTGCCCCTCCTCTCATCTCTTCGAGAGCGAGTCGGCCTCAAAAATTCTCTGTTATTGTTCTTTTATCTCTCCTCTTATGGCCTTTCGTCTTCTAGGAGAGTGGTCCTAACGGACCTGTCCCATGCGGGGAGGTTAGTTTTTAGTCGGTAGGCACACCGGGTGAATCCGACACTACCGCCGGAATAGCTGGGGTGTCTATGAAGATTTTCTCCTCCTCGCTCCTTCAAAAAAAAAAAAATAAATAAAAATAACACTTTTCGGCAATTTGCAAAAAAATAGTAAGGCCAATTTATGTTTGCCAGGGCTCATTTTGTTCTAAACTTGCGCATCTTTTTTATACAGAAGGTTTTTTTGGCTGAATGACAGCTTTTCCGATAGAAGCAAAAACCTGATTGGGCCATTTTTACCAATTTTTTGGACCTTTTGCTGACATTTTTTTTGTCCGAAATTGGTTGCGGTTGTTGTCGGGCTCGAGATCCATACAAACAAATTTTTTTTGGCCCAGTCTAGATTTTCATCAAATAGGAGTTTTCATCTAGTTGGCTCACACTACTATTACCGACACGGTGGCGCAGCAGTAGAGTTGCAGTCTCGTCGATCTGGAAAGTTAAGCAGAGTTGGCCGCAGTTGGTAGTCAGATGGGTGATTGCTTTACTATTATTTCGTTCGCTTGCGCTGGTGATTTTTCGGATCGATCGGCTGTCTATTTATCGTTACGATAACGTGAGTGGGGGAGATGTGCAGAAGTCCAGGCCTAGACTATATAGACGTTTTTTCGGAACTTAGGCAATGAACCAGCTGTTCCGGGATGGGTTTATTCCGAGTGGTTTCCCCAACCACAGGACTGGTTGTTCTGGTGAATGCGGAACGGATTCCCCTTGCACCCTTCCCATTAACACTCATCTCCACTTCCCAGTCCCCAAAGTGCCGAGTGCCCAGAGAAGGACGTAGTGCAGCCTTCTCTTTCTTGAGTCAAATCAAAATTGTTTTTTTCAAATTAATAAATTTTTGACATATCATTATTTAATTAATTGATTTTTTGATTCTCAAACGAGTGATTTTTGGGTTATTGGAGTATAACTTTTAACTTAGATTTGATTCCATAATTCACGTCTGTTTTTAATAAATGCCTTATCACATTGATTTCTTTCAATTTTTTTTCCAGATAACGATTGTTTTTTAAAATTTTTTAATATCATTGTGTACTTTTGAATTTCAGTATACTGACATCTGATTATGTTTGATAATGACGAATTCAATGTTTTAACATGGTTTAGTAAAATTATTTAAAAATTTTTTTTTTTTATCTAACCTATCAGAATAGCTCGATACAAAATTTTGAAGTTAGGAAGGTAAAAAAATTCTAATATGCTGTCAAAAAAATCTAGATGTCAGTAAAATTGCTCTTTTTTCTCAAATTTTTTTGGTTTACTGCAGTTGCAGTTCGCAATTACTTTTCTTTCACGTGGTCTGTTTACGGCTGTTGCTTGATCAAGGTAATCTCTGGACAAAGTTCAACGAAATTTTCTCTTTGATTTTGTGGAATTTCTTCTTTAAAATTATTAGTTTCTTGCAATCCTCTGATATTTTTCTTACCATGGGCAACTGCCACTTTGCACCCTCGGGACACACTTTGCGCCCTTGTAATCACTTTGGCCGCACAGGCAGAAAAGTTTTTTGCGCCCTCCAGAATTGGAGTATGTTCTTGCTCTAGGGCCCAAAGTGATTGACTGGGCGCAAAGTATACCCACGGGCGCAAAATTACACTTTGCGCTCTCGGTAAGAATGATACATTACGTCACTAGGCCACAAAATACAAACATGAGTGCCCGAAGGGTGCGCTTGTTGTAGGTTGGTACCCGAGTCGCATATGATGTTCTTCGTACGGTAGGTGCAAAGTGAAATTTTGTGCCCGTGGGCACACTTTGCGCCCGGCAAATCACTTTTGGGCCCGGAGGGTGCAAAAAACTTTTGTGCCCGTGGGCCCAAAGTTATTCTAAGGGCGCAAAGTGTGACCTGAAGGTGCAAAGCGGCAGTTGCACTTTGGGCCCATGGTAAGAAATGGTAGTTTTCCTACGAGTTTGAAAAGTCTCTGTTTGCGAACCGAGAGGTTTGCGGCCCGAGCCGAAGGCGAGGGACGTAACGAGGTTCGTAAAGGAGACTTTTCGAACGAGTTCC
>NW_019379453.1:1378236-1389695 GCF_000648655.2 Copidosoma floridanum | reverse complement strand
TTATAAAAATACCAGAACTGAATGAAACAGAAAAATCTGAAAATATTGAGGACAATAAAAGTGTTTTGATTTAGAAACAAATTTTAAGGATTCATTTGCTAACCTAAATAGTGATCAAAAAAAAAATTTTTGATGAAATTATTAACAGTGATACAAAATTATATTTTATTGATGGTTCTAGAAGGTTCTGTAAAAACATTTTTATATAAAACATCAGTGTAACATCAGTGTATCCACATTAATTTTTTTTCCCTTGCTTCAAAACTTTTCGTGACGATTTTAGAACACTAAACGCAGAGGCCAATGTGCATCTGAAAAGAGGTGAATCACCTACAAGATTGCTCGTAGCCAAGGTACTACGCCCATGCATGACTCATATACGTGCACGCTTGCCCATGCTGACCGGATAAAAATCAAATGAAATACTTTTCAAAGCGTAAAATAATAAAATAACTTTAAAGAACTAACAGATGCAAAAGGTTAGCTAGGAACAGTTGCACCGGTAGATAAGAACTAAGACAAGTAGACTAAGATAGAGTTAATGTATAGTTGATAAGCAACCACAATATAAATAATAATGTCCACAACTGTAAACCTAACAAAGCAACATTATTATTTTTACTCGTTTTCGATACATGAGTTGCCAAGCCACCCTCTTACACTATAGAATTTTTACATCAGTCGCAAAAACCTAATTTTTGTAATCCGGACAAATGTTGCTACTTTTCAATATGTAAAGGAAAGCGGGAAAGTTGAGCCAACTGTCAACAATAGCTCTTTCCCCTTTTCCTGACTCAGATATGTCGAGAGAGAGAGAGAGAGTTTGTACGACCAAGCCAATGTAAGTAACGGAATTTTCAAATCCCCAGGGCACCGCGTGCCGACATCCTCTCCAAAGAGTTAGCAAAAGGGAAAATGAGAATTGATCCCACTACTAACATTTCAAAATATATTTATAGCTTAGTTAAGTTAACAAACAATGGGTCACGACGAACACCTGATTTGAATTTGGATCACAACACTTCAGTTTGGACTACATCAACTTCAGAGATAAGTGATTGAACCGCTGTTAACAATTACTCTTTCTGACTATCAACTTGTTCAATTAATGTATCTGGTAACTCTAGCAACTATTATAATTATTAATGTGTAAGAATTATTATTGCTAACCCTATTATTAATATAGCAACGCAGTGAATGATTATTCAGTCAACATCTACATGAAATATTGGAAGATTTTCACCGCTCTTTTTGCAATAGATTTGATTGAATAAACGAACAATGCTTAGTGTAAGTAAATTCTAGCAATATGTTATCCTAAGGTTAAAATTAACTAACATGGAAAAATCTATAAAATCTTGATGTAAAAGAGAAAGGAAGGGCATGAGTAAGTGAATCACCTTCCTTCTCTTGACTCATAGAGGAAAATAAACCGGATGTGGGATGTGCCAATTTCTGAGAGGCTGAACTAGAGCAGTTCTAGCCAATTAGATTTTCGGCGATTGTCTTTTCTTCAAAATTTTCCCCCTGCAAGTTTTCCTGCGTTTTTCGAGCCAGCGCGTGACCAAGGTCCGCTTCTCGCAATAAAAAGGCCCGGAGGCCCAGAGGAAACTCAGTTCGGCACATGACATTCGACGATACCCTTCCTAGTAGACTAAGTAGTGAGAGTCCGCCTCTGCTACACTATAGTCTACTACGAAGCGAGGACACAGTCGAATTTTGTTTGTCACTCTCGAACGATCAACTGGTAATCAGAGTCCGCCTCTACTGCCACTTGATCTTCTTCGAGCGTGGTTTCCGTTCTACGCTGGTTCACCGCCTGTCCGAGTTATTCTTTTTAAAAAAGAGTAAGTGGAAAGTTATAAAATTTCTAAAGCTTCTTTCTTCCTATTGAGTTGTTGTGCGCGAACACCATTACTCGCAGTAGTACTGGTACCCGTGGATCACCGGAAAATATCAAGTTGTTTTGCGCGAACACCATTACATGCCATAGTATTGGTACCCGTAGATCACCGGGAATATTAATTTAGCCACGCGTATACCACTACTCTCCGTGGTAGTAATACCATCAGAATAACAAAGACCGATCGGACAGCGGCGTTGGCTCAGTGGTAAGCGTGGTTGTTACTGATGCAACGCAGTTCTAGGGGGCGTGGGTTCGATTCCCGGTGAATGCAGATTTTTTGAAAAACTGTTTTCATCGGGAAAAGTTCCTATGTAACCCCGGCTGTTTCAGGGTGGGTTTTTCTGGGGAATTTCCCTTTGTGGGCCAGGGTAAATGCGAAACAGTGTTAGGGCTATAGGTAGGGATTAGCGGACCCGATGCCTGGCGTCGGGCAGGGATCGTCGGCCTTACCAACGAGGAGTGGCCCCTGAAACATGGGGCTTTTCCGGGGATGCTAATTAGCCTGGATCCGATGCTTCGGCAGAGAGCGCCAGCTTAACCGGCGAGGAGTGGCCCCTGAAACACGGGGCTTTTCCGGGGATGCTAATTAGCCTGGATCCGATGCTTCGGCAGAGAGCGCCAGCTTAACCGGCGAGGAGTGCACATCCTGGAATAATGGAGTCTTCTCCGGGGAAAGGCTACACAGTGGTGAGTGGACCCGATGCACCATCGGTGCAGAGAGTTTGAGCTTAACTGGCAAGGTGTTCCACTGGAGATACTCACACTGTGCCCATGGATTCAGGTAGGATGCGAGGAAAAAGGTTTAGAGATGGGTGTGGCAATACACCCCCACACATAGGTGGTGAGTGGGTGGCCCCCGCGACTAGGCCTAGTAGGCTGTTGTGGTAACCCGGTATAAAAAAAAAAAAAAAAAAAAAAAAAAAAAAAAAAAANTCCACGCGAATCCACGTCTATTCTTGTAGGCGCATACCCTTACCATACTTCTCAAATAAAAAAAAATGTGCACTTAGTTCGTCATCTTGGCCGCATTGAAGCGCTCGAACTGGTAGAATGAAGCGGGCACGCTGCATAGCGTTGCAGTTAGCAATCTCCCTACTAATCTCTGATGCTGCCATATCAACTCAGAAAATTTTTTGCATGGTTTTTAATATCCACAGAAATTTGTGGTAAGACTAATAGTGAATCATTCTAAAACCTTTTATTGAAGATTCAAAAAACGTTTAACAAAATAATTCATTAGTACATTTATATGACATCTTTAAATTTAAAAAAAAATCAAGTAAGGATTATGGATAACTAGATCTGAATGAAACTATAACATCTGAAGGTATTGAGGACAGTGAAACTATAAATAATTTTGGAACAAGTTTTAAGGACTTATTTGTTGAACTGAGAAGTGGTAAAAAAAAAATTTTAAATGAAATCTTTAATAGTGATACAAAATTATATCTTATTGATGATCCAGGAGGTTCTGAAAGACCATGTTTGTATAAAACATGAAATTTTATTTTATGTTAAAAAAGAAAAAAGTTATATCTATGGCTTGGACAGGAGTTGCTTACATTTTATTACCCAAAGAGATGACAAGTCATAGAACATTTTGATAACCATAATATTTAAATAACATTGAAAGTTTTTTGTAGGACACGAAACTGATAAAACAAAATTAGGAGAAGTAAATGTAATCAATTGGGATGAAGCTTTAATGATCCCTAAAAAAGCTTTGGAAATAGTGGATAAAACTTCAAAAGATTTATATGATAATAATATTCTATTCCGTGGGAAATTATTTGTTTTAGGAGGCAATTTTAGACAGATATTTCCAGTAATAAAGCATGAGTGTAAAAGTTCTGTAATTAGTGAAACTGTAAAGTATTTATTTATATTAAAAGACCTTAAAATTATGAAATGAACACTAAACGCAGAGGCCAATGTGCATCTGAAAAGAGGTGAATCACCTACAAGATTGCTCGTAGTGTCCCTCTCTACCCCCCCCCCACAAAATAAGTAAGAACCTGTCATTTTCTTTCTTATCTTGACACATCACAGTTTTTTCTAAAACCCCCTACAGTCTCCCACACATCTTTCCGTGACCCCCCACCGCTCCCAGCATCCCCCACACTNGCGTATACATTTGAAATTTTTATTATTGTTAATGGACATTGAAAACGGAACAACAAAGTCTTTCAAAATTCCCCAGGGATAAAAAACTCATGATGTTTAGAAATAAATTTACGGAGATGGTATAAATAGTTGCCTAAACAAAGTAGTTCTAAGAACTCATAACAAACTTTTGTACATTTTAAATAATAAAATTTTGAATTATATTACAGAAAAAGAACATACTTATTATAGCATAGATTATGCAAAACATAAAGAGAGTAATCGCACTTATGAAAATATAAATATAAATTTTTCTATAGAAAGTCTAACAAATAAACATAAAGGATTACCACCACATATTATAAATTCAAAAGTAGATGCTATTGTTATGATAATAAGAAACTTGAGTATATTCAATGGATTGTGCAATGGCACGTGACAACGTATGAGAAAATTATTAACATATAATTTAGAAGCAGAAATAGTAACTGGTGAAAAATCTGATAATAAATTTTTTATTTCAAACATCACGTTAAATATCAGTAATAACTCATTTTTACCATTTATTACATACAGAAAACAGTTTTCAATAGTTCTAGCTTTTTTCATGACAATCAATAAATTGCAAGGTTAAAGTTTTGATACACAAGAATTTGACTACAAACGACCTTTGTTTTCTGATGGTCAACTATACCTATTGGTATCTACATGTGAAGATCCTAAGAATATATTTATACAAAATGATTCGGAGAACCAAGCAAATATTAAAAACATTGTATGCCAAGAAATTTTTGGTTAACAATTTTGTTATTTGTTTGTCAAAGCTCATTCCTTATAATTTTTTGTTTTTCTCTAAGCAATTATTTTTTTAAATACATAGAATGCATCTTAAAAATTAGACTCTTAACAAGTGAAAAAATTGAAAAAACTTATATCTTAAGACACTCTGTTTCCAAATTCTTACATTAAAAAAAAAAAAATAGAAATGCTAACATTACAAAATTTTTCATGCATATTATAACTTTCACATTTATCTTGAAAATCTTGAATTTTGGTAAAAAATCAATGTTACAAAATTCAAGAATAGGACAGCCTTTAATTTCTAACAAGAAATTTTATAATTACAAAAATTATCGTACATTTTCAATCGCCGATTTTATTATCGTAGGAAATTTATTTTTTCATTTTTTGTGCTAAATACCGTATCGCTGCTATGTACTAATAATATTAAATATTTATTACTTAATATTCCAATTTATACGATTATACAGATATATATATATTTTTTTCTTTTACAAAAAAGCCTTTATAATAAAATTTCCACTTCTAAATACTTTAATTCCAAATATAAGTTGTATTTATCAAATAATAAAATATTGTAGTACGAAACTACATGTTGTATGTATATTTTAAGTATATTGGAGTATTAGAAACTAAGAAAAATAAACAAATTGAGTAACAATATATTATTCGTCTAACAAGTCCATTATTTTGTAGATATCAAATTTCAATCATGTCAAGTTATTGAATTATTAAGTTTTAAATATTCCTTGGTGGGTTGGCGCACGAAGCGCGCAGGGGGATGAAGCCTCATTTGTATATATATATATATATTACAATGACTGTCGTACTTCACACGTAAAGATACTTGCTGCCCAATATGCAATCAGAGAATACCGAGATAAACATATAATATACATATTTACTAGACTTTTTATTCTTTCCACTGGTTCTTACCTTGCTAACAGATCTCGTTTTCACGGAACTCTAATGAAACATTAAGAGGATAAGCATGTATATTTGAGGCGTTTCACGTGAAACATCCCAGGCCTGCCGCGCAAGCGTTAAAAGTCACTGTTTTCAGCTCATTTTCTCGGCAATGTAAAAATGGAAGCTTGGTTACTGTTCCAATGAATAGATTAGGTTGAATTCTGTATAACAAACGCATAATTTTCGAAAAATCACAAGTTACATGAAATTCTCCACTTTTAAGATCTGTTTTCAGTTGACTAATAAAAAGCGATTATTTATTATATAAATTAATTAAAATACGCAAGGCAATTACAATAGTTGAGAACTAAAATACGCTTTATGTTCAGACGGTTCTTTTAATTCTACCTGAACATCATTTAAAAAATCAAAAATTCTATTTTAATTATACAATAGCATATTAAGTTATGACGTACAAGCATACTTCATTGTTAAGTAAATAATTAAATAGTGCAAAACTAATAATATTAGTTAACTTAAGCAGAGCGCGGCGCTGCACCGTCCTTTGGAGCGCATTCAGACGGCCAAACGTCTACTCTTTGGTATTATTTTACTCGAATTTTTCAGGAAGAACACATTGTGAAAAAAAAACGTTTTAAATGTAGAAAAAAACCTCAGTTTTCTATGTAGCCTATCAAAAAAAATATTAAAAATGCCTTTTTCAAGATATAGCATATGTTATGTTTTTTTTCAGTGAAAATGAAATTTTTTCGAAAAACTAACCACACTATCGGAAAGCTGACTGAAAAATACGCCTGATATTTTAGAGTGTTTCGACAAAACAAAATATTACAAATATTAATTTGTATCCGTTACATCTGTTTTAAGTGCAATTTATTACTTGTGTTTGTTGAGTTTCTAATGTTGGTGTTATTAAATTGACATAATGTGTTGTATAAGTGTATTTTAATAGGATTTTTTGCAAGAACAAACGATTTTATGTGATTGATTTATACAAAAAAAATTTTTATTTTTTTTTGAAAAAAAACATTATTAAAACATTTACAGATATTTTGTTTTAATTTTGATGCAGATTGTCAACTAATCAAGATTTTCTTCGTTTCATCACTCTTTCCTTTTTACTGTTCAAATAAAATAAATAAGAGACAAAACCCCAGACAGGGCTGAGTCATATATAAGAAAGTTTGCCCTCAAGCTCTGTCACCTGCAGCACTGCTGCAGTAGAGTCATCATGGTGTCTAAAATATATAAAGGTATTGTGTTGACCGTCTTTATACTTATTGACCACCATCACGTCATTATTTACACATACACAAGTCAACTCTACTCAGTTGAGGCTGCTCACTTGCTCAGCATACAGTCATAAGGCTTGTGACTGTATCTGTAAATATATATATTCAATACATACAAGAATAGTAGACATACGTATGTATTTGTATATCTATATACACATTTGAGTCGCCATGATAGCTCTTTTACAGCAGCGCCACAGGCGGCAGAGTTTGGGGCCAAGAATTTTCATTACAGTCATTAGGCTTATGATTGTATCTGTACACATATATTTTCAATACATGTACGAGAATTCTAGATGTGTATATGTATTTTTACATCTATATATACATTTGAGACGGCATGATAGTTTTTTTGCAGCAGCGCTGCAGGTGGCAGAGTTTAGGCCAAACATTCTCATATTTCCGAACCATTACTACTCTTGCTACGTAAGTTTCAATATATTATACATGTTTACTTGCTCCCACCATAATAACATTTAGATATTCAATTTTTTATTGCTTCAAAAATGCATTAATAAGCTCCCATAGTAATACTAATAACTAGAAAATTTGTATAATGCCATTATAAGTAGACAAAATGCGATAACTTATTTTTTGTGAAGGCCATTACACATACCTCTAATTAAATTATTGGATAATACAACTTGTGACGTGGTGAATTGGAAATACATCCAAACACGTCACAGATCCCTTGTTACCTGGAATAATTGGCGAGAGTCTTTTAGGTAGCTCTCTGTCTCTCCTGCATGTGTCTTGCTGAAGAGTACGAAATCTCGGTATCAGGCCTGGAGGCTATAGCAGTAAGAGGAACTATAGAGCTCGGTCTGACTCTCTTTCCGTTCGTCCTATACCCGTACCTTGAGGATGTGTGTGTGCAATGTTAAGGGAATGTATCTGTGAACGGCAGCTAGTAGTCGTCCCTAATTACCCTTCCCTCATGCCATGTAGTCAGCCCAAATCCCCTATCGCTAGTTACCAGGTGAATGACACCATGGTATACTACTTAGTGGCAACAGCAAGCCACAACACAGGAATCGTCGCCTTTGTGGTGTGCCGCGCCGTAAGTGTAATCTCAATGACCGTTATCAACATAAATAAATAAACAGTTAATAGTCAAGTATGTCGTGTTGTCGTGTCTCGTCTTGATCAGCGCCGAGTGAGGCTGTGACAAAGTGGTGCCTCCGTGTTCGATTACTAAGTGCTTCTGAATAAAGTAAACGGCGATTGCTGTACGGCATGGCACTACCTGTTGCTGCAATCGGTGCTGCACAATACTGGCTGTACCCAGTCCTTTCCCAATCCCCGTTAACAAAAATTTACATGGCATAGCATAAATAAAAGTATTAAAGGTAAAGTTTTAATAATCACACACGTTAGTCACAATCCCCGGTTACCGTCTCACAAACTATAAAATGTTTTTAAGTATAAGTTTGCACTTTATCGCGTATACTCCAGGCTTACAATAAATGAACTATAATGTAAATCCAAGTGCGTACAATCAGGAGTATTAAATAAGTTAAATTAATCACAGAATTGTTACACTTGCTGGTGTGCTGTTTCGATACACTTTATCAATATTGTATGATACAAACGTCAAACATTTTGTTAACAAACGACTAAAGTAGTATAATTTTAATGTGTTTAAAGCTTGTTATTATAAAATGGTGCCTAACTTTGTTAATACATATAATGCTCTTAATATTGTTAACGTTCTGCTACTGATTAACACACTCAAAGCTTCTAAGTCAACATATACTGATTCATAGTGTGCATCTGTAACTACCTCTTACTTTGCAAGTTTATTAGGACTTTTAATTTAGGTCTTCAATAAATAATAATACGGGACTTAAATAATTTAAGAAGAATTAGCCACAGTATGAAAGTGTCTTGCAGTGACGTATAGTGGCTTTTTTCAAAATGTTACTGATCTTGTGACACACTGGGCTAGAGTGCCCTACGAAATATGGTACACAAGACGTTGAAAGGGCAACAGTGTGTTCGTGCCATTTCTGCTTTTCATTTAGTCTTTATAACTCTGTCTAAGATCATTATTTCACGATTGAACTTGGTACCTAATTACAAGCTCATTGCTACGTGTCACAAATCCAAAATAATGCTCCAACAGCAGCACTCTGGGTACAGTATTATGAAGTGATTGTAGTATAATGGAATTTATTGATTCAGCACACAGATGATTAACTTTATTATCTCAATTGCGTACAAAAACTGATCTCTTTCTTCCACGCAATTAGTCATTTTCCTGTACTTCAAGTCTGCGCATTTTTACGTACAATATATGACGGAGTTGAAAAATATCATGCCAGCTGAAGAGTATAGCAAGTTTGTCAATCAAGGGTTCTTAACGATGCAAATAGCAGGAAAGTTTCGTTACGGTAATTGGTCATACATGACCATTGAAAAAACACTTATAAATATAATGCACAATACTAGTGGAGTCAAGCGTTATCGAGCAGTGTCTGAACTTATGCTTATTAAATATATTTTATCGCTACTAACTGTACTTGAAGTTGATCAAAATCTGATAAAATTTTGTTAATTTACTGCAAATTATAACAGTGATCAACATGTTGCTGTGAGCGATGCTAGACTGACGTGAGATGCGGAGGACTTAAACAAACATAAACATCGGCTCAGGTCTAATTAGAGATGTAAGTATCAACTGTCATATGGCAGCAGATGTCGAAGCTGAATCGATACTTTCACCCTTGGAACAAAATATAAAGGATTCATCAAAAAAATCGTGCTGTATTGCAATGGTGCGATGAACGTGCGCAAAATAGCCCGAACTTCTTACGTCTGTGGATCCCACGGTACTATTTCAACTACTATGACTACTTATAAGTGCTCACTTGCTTATAAGCAATGTGACGTGGAAATGCAAGATTACTCTAAGTACGAGTTTGCAATGTATCCCCTTGCTTTGTTCAACGAAAATGGTATGCATGAAGCAGGAAAATCAAAACCATACAACTACTTTATTTTTTCAAATGACAGTGAGATCAATTATCTGCAAAGTACGTAACACTATTTACATCATCGACAGTGGCTATAGCTACATAGAGTGGTGTGGAACTCTAACGCAATGTACGTAGATATTTGTGATATGTACATCAACTACGTGTTGAAAAATTTTGGACATAATTGCACAAAAATGTTCGCCAGCTACCCCGAAAATGCGGCTGGTCAGCTCACTAAAACAGCGGAGCTAGTACGCGTGTTAAAAAAATTTTTTTTCGACACAAATGGACTTCAAGCAATGTCTACCGTCGATAAGACAATCGTAATTTTTCAGTAATAAAAAGAATGAAGAAAATCTGACACACTTTTTACATTAGTCCCTAATTACAATATGAATTTTTTATAAACAGGCCCTTATAGATGCAGATGCTTTAACGGTACACACGACAGTGGAATACAGTAAAAAATTTTTGAGCGTCATTATGGTGGGACGTAAAAATACTATTTTCTTAAAAGCAGCGTTGGCTCAGTGATCAGCGTGATTGTTACTGATATAACGCTGTTCTGGGGGTCGTGGGTTTGGTTCCCGGTGAATGCAGATTTTTTTTTTAAAACTGGTTTTATCGGGAAAAGTTCCTATGTCTCCACGGCTATTTCGGGGTAGGTTTTTCCGTGTAATTTTTCTTCAGAGTAATTTCAAGGTTTTTTCCTTGCACACGTCTTCGGGCCTGGGTGAATGCGAAACAGTGTTAGAATTATAGGTAGGGATTAGTGGATCCGATGCGCCAGGCAGGGATCGCTGGCCTTACTGGCGAGAAGTAGTCCGTGAAACATGGGGCTTCTCCGGGGATGCTAATTAGCCTGAATCCGATGCTTCGGCAGAAAGCGCCAGCTTACTCAGTGAGGAGTGGACGTCTTGGGATATGAAGTCTTCTCCGGGGAAAGGCTACACAGTGGCGAGTGGACCCGATGTACCATTGGTTCAGAGAGTGTCAGCTTAACTGGCTATGTGTTTCACCGGAGATACTTACACTGCGTCCATGGATTTGGTATAACATCTGTAAAACCGGCGAGGGGTGGACGTCCTGAAATAATGGAGTCTTCTCCGGGGAAAGGCTACACAGTGGTGTGTTGGACCCGATGCACCATCGGTTCAGAGAGTGTCAGCTTAACTGGCAAGGTGTTCCACCGAAGATACTCACACTGTGCCCATGGATTCAGGTATAATATCAGAAAAAAGGGTTGGAAATGGGTGTGGCAATACACCCCTACACAAAGGTGGCGAGTAGGTGGCTCCTAGGACTAGGCCAGTAGGCTGTCGCGGTAACCCGTGTTACCATCCGGGGCATTATTTTATTAATTATTGTATATTAAAATAATCATTTTTCTTAAATTAGATCGTTTCTACATAAATTTGAATTTTGAAATTTCGCGCGCAGCTCCGACTT
>NW_019379453.1:1324906-1347570 GCF_000648655.2 Copidosoma floridanum | reverse complement strand
GGTTGGTCTTGGGCGCAAGCCACAACCTAAAAAGTTTTGCAGGATACAATAATAAAAGTAATTATAAAAATAGTAATACTAAAAATAAAAATAATAACCATAAGAGTAATAACAATAACTATAAAAACAATAAAAATTATGACTAGTAAAACACAGTAATAAAAATAATCATTGAACAGTCGATACAAACTAAAATTATTTAACAAAGAAATGGGAAAGTAAGCATGTTAAGTTAAGATTATTGTAAATTAAAAAAAAATTTAAATAGATATTCACGAGGGTAAAATTTAAAATAAGGTCGATCAGACATGGATCTCAAGTTGGTAGGTAAATTGTTCCATATGCGTGTAATGGTGACATGAAATGAATTATCATCATAACTAGTATGAGTATCAATAACCGACAAATCACATTCAGATCGTCAGGGATTACCACGACCATTGGGAGGTTTATACTGCAATTTCTCTTCAAGGTATACAGATTTTTTGGATTTCAAAATCGAAGCCAATAGACATAAGGCAAGGTATATGCGATGCTTTTGAAAAGGTAGAATAGATAGAGATATGTAAGTTGGTGTAATATGGTCTGATTTTGTAACCCCTGAAACTAATCTTAGAGTAGCATTTTTACAACGTAATAACTTAGTGCAAAAAATACCTGATAGATCAAGGATGACACCAGAACAGTATTCAAAATATGGGAAGACAAGGGATTTAACTAAAGTCAATCTCATCGAACGGGCCAGAGAATCTTGACATCTTCCGAGCCATGCCAGTGCTGCATAGCTTTTTCTAGTAGTTTCAACTGCAACGGGCTTCCAGGAAAGTGTATTGTCAAGAATGACTCCAAGAAGTTTGATAGATGCACATAGTTCGATAGGTTCACCATTAGAAGAGGGTGCATTATTATCCGTACTATTGGCACTAACCATATGAGCACGAGAAGCGATCCAAATAGCTTTGGTTTTAGGAATATTAATATCAAAATAATTATCACCTGACCAATTAAAGATCTTACAAAGATCAGAGTTGACTAATGAAATAATCTTAGGGACATCAGATACAGAACCAGAATACATCAGCACAAAATAGTCAGCATATAAATGACATTGGCAATGCGATAAAACCAAGGGTAGGTCATTTATAAAGAGCGAAAACAGGATTGGTCCATAGAGACTGCCCCGTGGGACACCAGTTACTACCCGATTAAGCCAACCCGACATTGACCCATCTAACAACTTAACCGCTTGAGATCTACCTGATACAAATGACTCAATCCAGAGAAAAACTGAATCAGAGAAGCCCGTAGAGCGCAATTTGGACACTAAAATTTCGAAATTGACGACATCAAATGCACATTTGAAATCAACAGCAATCAACAATGTAACTTAACCAGCATCTAATCCTATCCTTACATTTTCTACAATATCTATTAAAACTGTGTGAATACTATGATTTTTGCAAAAACCAGATTGCTGTCGGCACAATATTGAAGATGACTCAACATAAGCCAAGATCTGTTTGAGAGCCACAGCTTCAAGAAGCTTTGATGGAACACAAAGTGAGCTAATCGAGCGAAAATGACTAAGATCGGTTGGTAATGGCTGTTTGGGTAGAGGCATAACCAAGGCCATCTTCCACTCAAATGGAAACCTTCCTGACTGTAACGAACAGTCGAAAATATCCAACGGAACAGGTAATACCTTAGCAACTGCAAGCCTAAGCATGTTGATGGTAATACCATCTACCCCACATGCGTTAGACTTACTATTAGAAATGGCCTCCAAAACATTATCAGTCTGGACATCTTAAAAAAAAACCTTTTGTCAAAGGGTAAAAGCACAGGGGGTATCGGTAGTGGGGCAAAAGCTGATCGAGGCGGAATTCCAACAAAGTGCTAATTCAGTAAATCAATATCAAAGGAATTAGGTGCAGCAACACTGGAGGATCGAGCAGCATCAATACATGAAGACATTTCTATATTTTTTCTGGAGAAGAGCAGGACGTGAGTCTACGTTTCATAATGATGTAAAGCGTTTCTCGAAAACGTTTTAACTATGTTACGTAGCTGTTTAAAAGAGTTGAAGTCAACATCACGTTGATGTCCACGAAACACCCGCCATTTAATATTACGTTCTTTAATAAGTAACTTAATTTCTGGTGTTATCCGGGGAAAAAATTTCCGATGAGGAACAAATGATCGTATAGGAGCATGTTTATTAAATATAAGCAGCAGTAAAGAAGTAAACAGGTTGACCTTGTGGTCAACGTTAGCAAGTTGAGATATACTATGCCAATCAACCAAACACAAATCAATGTTAAAAAGTTCACTGTTGAAATGTCTAAAAGAACGACATATAATTTGATGTGAAGCAACAACATTCAGGTGACAATCATTTTCAATCAACAAAATACTATATCTGGATATTTGTGGAGTATCAAATTGCTTACTAGTATAATCTTATGCCCTATCACTAATGCAGATGCAGTCAATAGTAGTTGCTGAGGTATTTATACAATATGTAGGCTGAAAAGGGATAACAAAGAGATTTAACGTTGTAAAGGAATCATTCAATATTCTTCGTGGATTCGATGTACTATGACAGTCAATACTGAGATCACCTTATAAAATTAAGGAATCAAAAGGCGCGACACAATTAATTATTGCATCCTCTACCTCATGCTAAAAACTACATTTGGGTGGATTGTTAACAGAAAAACATGAAAATTTTTTACAAGAAACATTCAGTTCAAATATCATGAACTCTGTGCGAAGTAAATACATACCTCTTCTAGTAGAAAAGGCAACTATTCGAAACCTAATCGAATGGTGAAAATAAACAGCAACGCCCCCACCCCCCATGCCTAATCTATCGTGGCGAATAAGAGTATAACCAGGAATATCCAATTGATTAAAATGTTTATCAGGTTTAAGCCAGGTATATCGAAAGAACGTGTAAATCATTGTCAAGGATGGTGGACTTAATGTCTTGGAAATGAGGTTCAATGGACTGTGCATTACAATGCGCTATCTTTAAAAATTGAGAACTAGGGGCTATAGTCAAGAGAAGAAATTTTACGGTTAATCATCCTTAACAATATCAGACACATTGCTTTATCCAAGGCAACATGCGATACGCTAATCATCTTTGAATTCGCACAGTTTACACATCTGTATTTTTTTTTTATCTTTGATTGGGCACTCACCACGAGAGTGTTCATCACCACAAAATTCACAACACACATTTTTTAAACAATTCTTCGCCAAGTGCCCAAATCCCCAACAATTGAAACACTGTGACACCGACACATGATCCTCAACACGGCAACGATTCCACCCGATAGATACACGTGAGAGCTCAAGCCGTTTAATCCGACATGCCAAAGAAACCTCAAGAACACATAATCTATGTTTCTTTTTAACTTTAGGATAAAAAAAAATAGCCCTAACAGCTTCATCATGCTTACCCTGAAAATTTTGCTCAAGCACGCTCCTGATCTTTTTCCAATTCAACAGGAATATCATGCACTATTATGTGTGACAAAAGCTTCACATCAGGCTTTAACTCAAAACCAATTTCTGTGAGCGCAGGGCATTTTTTGAAAAGCGATACATCAGAAGCTGCTCTCTATGTATAATCTTATGTACCACAAATGTGGTTTTTGAATCATGTATCTACTTAACTCACCCAACTGTCCTCCAAAGACGATATTTTAAGTGGTTAAAAAGGAAATTTTTTTTGTAAATTCAGATATCTTCAAATATTTATGATTGACCTTCTACTTTTATGTTAGGAATACATTTTTTGTGTAAATAGTTATAAACAATTAAGAAGAACTTTAAAAAATTTTATATGAAAAAAATTTGAACGTAAAATTTGTTTGGTTGGTTTTCGTAATAATGGGTTTGTCCACGAGGCAATACATGAGTTGAAAAAATTAGTCAAGTACAGTAGCAGATTCACCTTTAGTGAAGTAACGCAGAGATGGCCCATCACTACTCCAGCTTTGAGTTGTACCAGCACAGTAAAGTAGTGCCATACGAACTTTTGTGATCGTACCGAGCCAAAATGAAAAACTACCGTAAGTAGGAGGACCATTGGGATATGCTACATAGTACTCACACCATCTGCAGGCGAGCTGGAGACTACGAAAAGAAGGCTTTTCATCAGACTGATATTGAAGTGTTATGTTACGTACAACATTGAGGATTAACTTTTTTATTGAAGTGATTTCAAGATTTTATCAGCTCTCGTCTTAAAGTTTGACTCAAACATGAGGTACGCAAAAATCAATGTACAATTACAACATTTTTATCTTTTAAGTCAACTCGTTTATTTGTGATTCTTTCAATGTTTGTCAATGTTTACATCTTCTTTATTTTGACAAATAAGTACTTGATTTTTTTGGAAAATGCGTGAAAACTCAAGTGCTTATGTAAGCATGCTCGATTTTTGCATCAGAAAATGCTTTATTTATTGCATTATTTGTGGAAATTACCTGATAATTCAGATATATATAAGACATTGCACAGATATCAACTGGTGTTTATGAACATTCGGATAACTTGCGTCGTATACATATATGATATATACACTGAGATATTTTTAAAGAATCAAAAATGAGCAAGTTGACATAAATAATAAATTTATGACGCAATTATACTTATACTTTTGCGTACCTTATGCTTCAGGTAACAGTACCTAAATAAAAAAATAAAATAAACCTGCCATGTTTTAAACATAACACTTCAATTTCGGTTCGATGAAAAGCTTTCTCTCCATAGTTCCTAGATCGCCTGCAGATAGCGTGAACGCTATGTGGGACCCCTATCCCAAAACAGAATATTTTCAAGTTCAGCAAAAGAGCAGATGGGATGTATCGATAACACCGATGAGAAGTGATCGACCAACAATTCCAAGAAATACTTAGGTTCAGATTCTTTATTTAAAAGCTAAAGGCTCAGAATCCAATATTCAAGGGCAAATCATTCTAAAGAGAGAGAAAGAAACAGTCTTACAATATAACTATCAGCTTGGAAAAAAGCGGATCGTTATTTGATGGTTGTGAAAGCTATTAATCTTTTATTTACTTTTTCTATGATATCTTTTTCGAGAAAGCAAATGAAAGAAATCTGGATTTATATAAAAGTATGATCATTCATTAATTGTATAGTGATAGTAGGTGACACTCTTACAACTATTCCTGAAGTACTTGCTTCCACTGGAATTTTTCTAGTAGTTTGGTCGCAGGAATTGCAGTACAAAAAAATGCAGCTTGTAAAGGTACTATTGTGGTAAACACTTTGACGTTTCAGGCAAAAAAATAACTTGCTTTATGGATAACTGACAAAGAATCTAGAGCCTTTATTACTTGAAAACACACTATGTAAAGTGTATAGACTTCTTGCAGTTTTGTTCAATTCTTAATGGTACATTACGTCACTAGGGCATAAAGTACAAGCATGAGCGCCCGAAGGGCGCGCTTGTTGTAGGTTAGTGCCCGAGTTGCGTAAAATGTTTTTCTTACTGAGGGCGCAAAGTGCAATTTTGCAACCGTGGACACACTTTGCACCCAGTAAATTACTTTGGGCCTCGAGGGTGCAAAAAACTTTTCTGCTTGTGGGCCCGAAGTGACAAGGGCGCAAAGTGTGACCCGAGGGTGCAAAGCGGCAGTGACACTTTGAGCCCATGGTAAGAAAATGTAGAAGAATACCATAAATACGTACAACACATATTTACAGCGTTTAAAAGAAAAAATAGTAGTTTTCCGACGAGTTTGAAAAGTCTTTTTTTGCGAACCGAGAGGTTTTCGGCCTGAGCCAAAGACGAGGTCCGTAACGAGGTTCGTAAAGGAGACTTTTCGAACGAGTATCGGAAAACTGCTTTTTTGCCCGAGGAAGTACCAGCCTCCCAAAACCACCAAAGGGTGGAAAAGTTTATTTCATGTTTCTTAGAAGCATGAACTTGTTGCCGTTTGAAGATTAATTTTAATAGAAATTAAGTATTAAAATAAATACTAATCATTAACTTTAACCGTTTCATATAAATAAGATTTTCAAACATCACACACACTACCTATTTTAAATTGTACACGGCTTGATACCACCTCAAGCTCGCTAGGTGCTAACCACACTGGATATCAGCTCATCCCGTTAGCTGCGTATCACTTCCCAGTTACCTACCAGTTCCAGCGACAAATTGGATATCAACAGAGCAACTATCTTATTACGCCTACAGCCTCCAGCATAGTGCCCTCGTCGTTATTCAATCTTAACAGCCGCTTCGACACCCTTGGAGATAATTCAAGCCACGTTTTAACTTTCCCACTGAGTTCAAAGCCACTTACCTCAACAGTTACTTTTTAACAAACTTTTAACTTCAAACTTAAACTATAACGTTATCATCGTATTCTTCGTGTGCAGTCGTATAACAATATTACTTAAAACTAAAAACAACCGTTGTAATAATAATTAAATAATATCAACAAAAAAAAATAACAACGTAGTAGGTAAACATACCACCACCGTCACCATCCTCATCATCAGGACCGAGGCCGCTGCCAGATGCCTCGAGATCATCACGAATTTCACCACCACTGCGACCAGAGCCTTCTAAGGAATCTTGATCATCTAGGTAGATATCATCACCAAATGAGTTGTAGTTTGTATGTCCTAGTAGTTTATCCTTTAAATTTTTCTGCCTGTTCTGAAACGTGAAAAAAATAAAAAATTTTTTATGGCGAATATTAGATTTTTTTTTAATATTTACTTAATTATANATCATGATATATTAATCGGGATATTTTATGGTTTATAACTATGAATTATAATTATTTGTTTGAACAGTAGCTTTAATTTTCGGGGAACCAAAAAATTATCCTCCTAGTTTTTTAAATTTCGTTATTATAATTAATTTATATAGCTAGAGATACATTGATTCTTGTAAGTAATTTCATCATCAATAATTTTAGTTGGTTTTGAGTTTTTCAAGGCTTCTAGAGCAAAAGATAAAAGCAAAAAACCAAAGGGAAAATTGCACTTTTTTAATAAATTGTTAAATCAACAAATAAAGCCGATGTGGGTCGTGTTTCTTGTGATTATTTTTCTTGTACTTTAGCAAAAATTATGAGTAAGAATAGATTTTTGTCACATTTTTTTAACATTTTTCGGAATAATCGAATTTTTTGAAATTAATAGCGATCAACAACAAATTTGTTGTGATTTTAAAATTTCAATTTCCAAAAAAAAAAAAAACGAATAAAAATCTGTTTCTTTCTACAATTGTGCATTTTTTTTCTGCACTCACGTGTTGTTTTTATAAAAATTATAACTATTAAGCATTAAGATTTGTCATAATATAAAGTACATCACTAAATTAGTGGCATATCGTTTACAACAGAATGTAAAATCACGATGTTTTTTCCTTAAGCTTTATACAACAGCTTTTCGTATTAACTGTTACAATATTATACATTAAAAAATATAAACAGTTTTAAATGATACAACTTTTAACTTGCAAAGTCGTGGAATTAATTTAAAAATTTGAAGTTTTGTATTTTACAGTGGGATTGAATGTACAAAAACTTTTGGAAAATATCTAACTTCTTCATCACATCGATTATACGGCACCTATACTTTTTTAACTGATCATTTCTGCAAGCGATGACGATTGATGTAAATACAAATAATACTTCTTGTATTATTAGGTCGATAGATGAAATATATCTTACGAGTTAAAACGAGTACTTAGTGAGATAAGAGTGAGAATGAGATCAGAACAAAAATCTTCTTATTAAAAACATATTTTTTCGGAATCCATATAGTTTATTTGATCAAATAATAAGGTGTAAAAATTCAAAAAAATAATTATGCTGAAAAGTACCGTGCGTTCATTATGCCATAAAATTGTAGTTACTAGATACATTTAAAGTTTTTCTTCCAATTCACCTTCTTGCGACTTTTGGCATGCTTAAAATTTTTGTGACCCCTAAAGGCTGTTTTCTGTCAACTTTTTTAAGTCCTAATATATTTTTTGGCAAGGTAGTTCGACACCCTTTGGCTCCAAAAAAGACCAGTGAGCTTCTTAAGTTAACTCTTTCTTGACTACAGTTAACAGCAATTGTGACTGCCTGGATACCTCAGGGTGATCTCCTCTGGCCTGCTGTTAAAAACCCGGACTGATCGGGAGAAAAATTACAAAGTCTGAAGCTTTGGGGCTAGTTGTGGTGCTCTTTCCCAAAGTCTCCCGGTATAACGTCGAAGACGTTGGTGTCTAAAGCACCTTTTTTATTTGCAGATTCAGTTGTTTTGGTGATCTTAGATGGGGAGATTGGTTAGTGACACTTGTCCAGTGGAGGCTGTCCCGTTGGCCCAAGTTTTTTTTCCTTCATAGCTGTTATAGGTTTTCCCAGCGCAGACCTTAGAGAGGATCAGTGATTCCTGGTTGAATGCTTAGAGTCGAGAAGGTAATATAAGGTCGTCGGTCACCGGGATTCCCAGCCGTGTGAAGAACAACTCCGCTCGTGACGACTGCCGGACCGGTGATTGGATGACTTAGTTTGATAGTGGCCGTCTTTAGTTAATATAGTCTTTTAGTCGACGAATCGCTTCCGGAAATGGTAGTAAAAATGTATTTGTTGGCAAGGTAGCTTACACTTAGGTGGCCCCTAAAAAGAACCGATGAAATTAATGGTTAAGTAGGGAACGTAAATACTTATAATGGCCCTAAAAAGCGCCAGTGGTGAGACTTCCAGGCTATTCTTTATCATTATTCCTGATGATAAAGAGCTGGCTACGGGTAGCTTGATTCTTACCCTGGGAGTCTCGATGTACGGAGACTGTGATGGAGGAAGGTACGCCGCTGACCAAAGATTATCTCGTCTTCGGGTCGTTCCCCGGATAACCAACCACTCATCGTTAGACGGGAACATGTGGGTAAGCGCGTTAGGGACGCAACGACTACGAAGGTAGCCGTTGTGGCTGCCCGTGCCCCTCAGAGCTGTTTTTTCTGGCTTGCATTTTTAGCCAAAAATTCTCTGACTGTACCAGGCGGGATGGTGGGACTGCCACACAACTCTGAAGAGTTGGTATAGATTGTGCTCTGGCTAGATATGTCTCCTGGTATAATGCCAGAGATATCATCGGTTGGAATAAATTTTTTTTGATCGCCCTCGCCAAGATTCAGGGAGAATGGAAACCTAGGTCCTTTCCTCCTTACAGAAGAGTGTCGTCCGTAACCGGGATATCCAGCTGCAAGACTATCATAAGCATTCTCTATGCAGCTCGTTGAACTGCCGAAGCACGACTGCACTACTATTGAGACGCTCCGGCGTATTATAACCACACTTATTTAATTCTGTTGCAGGTAGCCTCGATTTTATGTCGACGCCACCTAGCGCATTTTACTTAACCAAAGTGAAAAGCTGGCGTATTTTTGAAAAACTTTAAGCTCATTTATTGCTATTGTTATTAAATTTTTTAAGATAAAAACTATACTAAAACTATCTAGGAAGTATCATAAATCAGTGTGCAAAATTTCAGAATAATCGGTTCAGTAGTTTTCGTGGTTAGCGATTACAACGGTCTTAGCTACTTTGCTTTATATATTAGTAAGATAAAATCTAGCAGGTAAATCTTTGACATGATTTTTGACACTTCCTAGATGGTTTTAGTATGGTTTTTATCTTGAAAAATTTAAAAACAATAGCAATAAATAAGTTCAAAGTTTTGCAAAAATATGCCAGCTTTTCACTTTAGTTCAGTAGGATCGGCTAGGTGGCATCGACATAAAATTGAAGCTACCTGCTACAGAATTGAATAAGTGCGGTTATAATACGCTGGAGCGTCGCAGAAGTTCCTGCATTCGTCAACCAGCAGTTTATCTAGCTGCATCAAGAATATAGATGATTGTCATGCAGCTGGGTATCCCGGTTATCAACGACTCTTTTGACTCTCTTCTCCAATGGGTAAGTGATCTAGGTCTACTATCACCCTGAACCTCCAGGGTTGACGAGTGCCACCAATAAAAAATGTATTCTAACCGATGACGTCTCCGGTGAAGTACCAGGAGACGTGTCTAGCCAGAGCATATCCTGCGCCAACTTATTAGAGATACGTGGCCGTAACACTATCTGGCCTGGTGCCGTCAGAGAATTTTACACTACAAATTTAAGCCAGAGAAATGAGGGAAAACAGCCGTGAGGGGCATGGGCAGCCATAACGGTTTCCTTCTCAGTGGACGTGTCCCTAACGGCATCCCCACATTTCCCCGACTAACTATGAGCGGTTGGTGACCCGGAAAACAACACAAAGACGAGATATTTTTGGATCAGCGGCGTACCTCCCTCATGTACGATCTTCGTCCACAGAGACTCCAAGGGTAAGAGTCAAGCTACACGCAGCTGGCTCTCCATCATCAAGAATAATAATAAGGAATGTCTGGAAATTTTATCACTGGCCCTTTTCAAGCCCAATGTAAGCATTTACGTTCCCTGCTGAACCATTAATCTCATCAGTCCTTGTATGGGCTACCTAAGTTAAGATAACCTTGCCAACAAATACATTTTTACTTCAATTTCTGGAGACGATTTGTCAACTACAAGACTAAGTAAAGCCAGCCACTATTAAACCAAGTCAGTCATTAACTGGCAGACGTCACGAGCAGAGTTGTTCGTCGCAAGGCTGGGAACCCCGGTGACCGACGACCCTATATTACCCTCTTGACTCTAAGCATTCAACCAGGAATCACCGATCCTCTCCAAGGTCTGCGGTGGATGAATCTAACAGCTATGAAGGAAAAAAAAACTTGAGCCAACGGGAGTCTCCAACGGGCAAGCATCACAAACCAATCTCTACTAATCTCTCCACCTTCGATCATCAAAATAGAGTCTGCAAAAAAAAGATTCTTTAGACACAAACGTCTTCGACGTTAAGAAAGAGCACTACAACTAGCCCCAAAGCTTCGGACTTTGGTATTTTTCTCCCGATCAGTCTGGGGCGTCAACAGCAGGCGAGAGAAGATCACCCTGGGGTATCCAGGCAGTCACAATCAGTTATAAATTCTTAAGTTGTAGATCCTTAAAAAATACGAATTTGCCATATTTTAATGCACTATTTTGTTACTTATTTGACTCTCTGAAAATTGACGAAAATATTCTAACACGACAAAAAATCAGTTTTTTCGTTATTACTTATGTTTATGATTTATGTGTGATTTAGGAAAATTGTACATCCTGTTATTCTAGGTATTAGAACACACAGTAATGTCTAGATTAACTTTGATTATGATGGTCTGAATTACGATAATTTACAAAAATAACTTATAACTAATATAATGTAGTAGTGCTCATATTAATTATTAAAAATGGGTGTTTTCGAACCTGATGGTGCATGTCAACAGGGTTAACACCATTTCTCGTGCTTTTCCGGGTTCGATGCGCACCAGGTGCAAACTCTATTTTTTTTAGTAAGAGCGAAGTAGATGTCCAAAGGTAAAAATATATCTGAGTTAGAAAAAAAAAAAAATTTTCAACTCATAGAAATATTGTTAGACTTTTTGCTCAGAAAAGAAATATGGCAGTTGCGTCTTGAATGCAAAAATTCAATTTTTGCATCAATTTAGCTGTTTATTTTCTGTCTAAAGTAACGCATGCGTTAGACCATTTTTAATTCTAAACCGTTTTCCTGAATTCTTATCAATGTTTACTTTAATACAGTGTACATTAAAATTGCTAACGGTCCAAGTTTTTGTTAATAAGAAGTTATTTTCTAGTACAGTTTCTTAAAAAATTAATCCAGTCAATTTTGTCAAACAGCATAGACCACCTAAATAACTACTACTAGTGCACTTTACTTTGGTTAGTCAAAAAATGAACAATAGAGAAAAAAATCCTGTCAAAAAAATAAATCTTACAGTATTAAAGGTTGATACTGTTTTAATTAAAATAAATCTTAAAAACAGCCTTTAAGTGGATTGATTCAATCTTATCTTAAATGCCAATTAGAATTGATTAACTGTATAGTTCCACTTGTTATTACTGTCTCTTCAAATTGAACTTTACCTAATATATGATTGAGTTAATCATATTTCGAAAGAAACTTTGTTTTAGCTTCCAGAGTTCAATACCTTCTCAATGGAAGAATCTACAAACACTACCCTAAACTCGGCATTATTGACATCGGTTCTTTAATAAATTATTCAGATACAGAGACGTTTTATTAACACGATTGGATTTAAAGACTTTTCAAAATATTTTTGTTTGTTTGACCATTTATTGAAATTGACTAAAATCAACAATAATTAATTGCCTACAATAATATTGTGTGACATATTGATTTACGATTAGAATCAATTGAATTTTTAATAGTCTTTTTTTTCGAGGGTAATGATTACCTGATGTGTTGTCAAAAACTTTTTAGCTTGCTTTTTGATTAATAAATTTTAAATTTGAAAGAAATGGCACATATAACTTTATTGGGAGTATTTCTAGAATCTTAGTCATGATTTTCTCTTATTAAAAATAATATCGATGTTCCTTGTTTTTCTTGCAAATCATCCACAAATATTCTACTTTACTGTTTTATTTCTTACTATCATAGAAAGGCTAATACATACTGTTAGCAGAAAAAAATTTTATGTGCAGAGAGTATTACTATAAAACCTTTTTAGTACTTCACATGAAAAGTAAAAAAAAAAAATGAAAATAATCTGGGAAAACGATTCAGTTAGGTACAATTTATGAGTCAAAGAAAGCAGAAGATAGGTGATAATTGATAGAGAAATGAGTTTGACATGGTCAGTAACAATGAGCAAAACCATACTTCTTCCTATTTAATATTGTACATTAATGTAAGTTTCAGAATCAATACACTCAACTAAATATATTTAATTTTTTTGTCTTATCTCACAAAACCATCAGCTCCTTTCACATTCAATTGTGCATGCTTTATGTTTCTTCTTTACTCTTTCTCTCTCTCTCTCTCTCTCTCTCTCTCTCTCTCTCTCCCTCTCTCTTTCCCTCTCTCTCTCTCTACCAAAGTTAACTATGTATCAAAGAGAGTTGGTAAATAAGGATAGAGGAAGAAATCGATAGTCATCCGAATGTTATCAGAGACAAGCCGGTTAGAGAGAACAGGTCACACTTAGATGAAGCAGCGTACATGCACATGGAATGGGTAAGCAAGAGAGTAGTAAATGATCCTTCTCACCTCATTGTTGGCACTGCATCTTGTGAGGAAGAAGAGTCCAAGCAAAGTCCAGCACGCTATTCTGCATTGCATTTCTGGGCAGCTATGACTTAATATTACTTAAGCAGCTGTTGTACTTGATACTTGCACTACACTAAATATCGCACTCTTACACCGTCAAGATGGGAGTGCCACCCCAGTAAAGTTTTGGTTTCCTTTCTGACGTATATACAAAAGTCTGAGAGTTGTTCTTCTTCCACTGTTCTCTCGTTTGATCTCTGCTCTAGTTAGTGAGTAGTATAAGAAGCTGTTGCTGTTGTATTTCTTTCTGCTACTTAGATTGGTCTCCAAATTCTGGAATGAAAAAGTGTATTTCTATTACTATCAACTTGCACGTTTCACTAATCTTTTTTTTCTTCTTTTAATTTATTCTTTACTTTTGATTTTAACACTGAATATGTCTGTACGCACGAACACGTTAATCTATTCACTGACCCTGTAGTAGTGCACTATTTACTATCACCACCGAGCTTCCTTGATACCACTACTCTGATATTTCGATCTGAACGTGAGTGACTCTCTCGATCTCTTAACCACCGGAGAAGCAGCCAGACATCACCACGATGGCGCAAGTGTCGATACCTCTCTTTTGTTTGTTAGGTATATATTTTAGTATTATAGGTAAGGAATAAGTTTGAAAGAAAAATGAATTTAATATAAGTAGAGTATAGATAGTATTTGATTCCTTCTTCCTAACTAATCACTTTCAACTGCAGAGTTTCACTAGTAATATGTTGACCTCGTCTTTAAAGAAGACCATAGTGTCTATCTTACGCTTCGTCCGACGATTTTTGTCACTGGTGTACTTTCAGATGATAACGACATCTACCTACATCTATCAAATGTAGGAATAAAATTAGCTACTAACTATGCTATCAGAATCCTTTTGACCAACAGTCGCGCATCTTAGTATTGATAAATGAATTCAATGGAGGCGAAAACGATTTTTGTACATGTTAACAAAAACGCTAAGCATTTTGCAGCTACTTACTAGGCTTAGGAAATAATGAAAGAAGAAATAG
This sequence comes from Copidosoma floridanum, assembly GCF_000648655.2. The sequence goes on along the minus strand of NW_019379453.1, from coordinate 1,333,303 downwards.
TATTAAAGTTAACTTTTTATTTTTTATTTTTAAAAANTCTATGTCTGTTTTGGCACTTTGAGGAGTTTCAACTCCTTAAAGTGCCAAAATTTCAATGACACTAGCGTTAGGCCGGAAAACGGCGTGCAGTCTCTCATTGTAATAACTAACATTAATTTTGTGTGGTAAATAAAAAAAAAGAATAAATAAAAACAAAAAAAAAAAAAAGGAATCATGTGACTTGGCTTTAGGGTAAGACCATATCTGACCTCATGAACAGTTCGAAACTTTTTCATAACATACATTTATTTTCAAGAAAGTCTTTTTGCCCGTAATGGAGTGACATATTTCAACTGGTGCTATAGCTATTATGCCAACAATTCCTAAGAAAGCAAGTTGACTTTGAGTATATACCTCTAATACATATGCACCTGAACATTTTATTCTATTTTATTGTAAAATAACTTGTCTATCTCTTTGGAAATTTAATATAATATTAGTTTTACAATTGCAGCATGCACAAAAAATTGGACGAATTCTACAGACCATTTTCTTACAAATTCAGTTTTTATGGGTTTTTATGGGGCTCTTCTATAAGATTACGTATTAAGTATAGAAGTTTTTTCAACATTGCATTTCTAACAACGGTGATGTGGAACAGTCTGAAATTTTACATGTAACTTTCTGACATCATTACTAACAAAAGCTAGGCATGAAAGCAGGTTAAATAATTCACACTTATGTTTTTCAACTTTAAAGTATTTTGTCAAATCGGGTTAACCTTAGAGTATATACGTACATACATAATACGTGTGTGTATGGGTGTGCATACTCATCCATCCCAACTATGGTTGCAGTAATCTCATTAAGGGGGTTAGAGCGAAAAACAAACTTCTTATGACAGTCTCCAAAAAATTGTAATGTGTTTGCTTTCATTATATTAACAAAATATTAAAATTTCAGGAACCGTAGCGTCACAGTTTTTGAGAAAAAACACAGCAAACTTAGGATCTTATACATAGGCTCTCATAAGAACGATATCGTGAAACTTACACTTTCACCTTGATTTTCACCAATAACTTGGAAAATATTTTTACAAATCTTTCAAAAAACTAGTATGATGTTGTAAATAACAATTATAATAACATATTCAAATTTAAGGGAGCCTGCCATCATGGTTTGAGAAATACTTTAATTGTAAGTTTGAACAAAATGCCTTTGGTATATCTATATATAGTCAGCGAGAAATAAAACATTGCGCGTGGATTCAATTGTCAAGAATTAATTTTTTTTTCTCACTTACTAGTAATCTTCTACTGTGCGATATAGAATAGCTTATACGATTCATCAAGAACAACGTTATAGTACATTATGCACCTAGTGAGCGAGATTAAGAATGTCGCAGAATTCACATGAATAAAGGTGAAGTTGAGAGCGGTTATGGGGGTTAGAGCAAAAAACAAATTTTTGACGACAGTCTCCAAAAAATTATAACGTGCTTGCTTTCAGTTTGTTACCAACATATCAAAATTTCAAGAATCATAGCTTCACAGTTTTTACGAAAAAAATAGCAAACTTAGGATATTATACACAGGCTCTTATGCAAACGTCGCGTCGTTAGGAAACTTACATTTGCACCAATAACTTGGGAAATATTTTTACAAATCTTTCAAAAAACTGGTATGTTATTGTAAATAACAATTAGAATAACATATCCAAATTTTAAGAAGCCTGCCGTCAGGGTGTAAAAAATACTTTAATTAAAAGTTTGAACAAAATGCTACTGGTGCATCTATATACAGCGGTCAGTATATGAAGGCTTCAGAAATTCCTTACAAAATATGAAGTCAACACATTAAACTTACCTAACATTTTAGTTTTGTTAAAAGCTATTTTTATGAGGTTACTATTACAGATGTTTTTATAATAAACAATGTACAATATCTTTTTAAAAACTACTTAGTCATGTGAGAGTAGACCTTGTCATCGTGTGACTCCCTATTGTTGCTGCTTAACAAAAACCAATAAAAATAATATTTTATTGTTTATCAATCCACATTTGTACTAGTTACCTCGAATACAGTGTAATGAAAACTTCTATTTTACTTTATTTAATAATTAAGAAAAACTACTAATAATTTTTATTGGTATGTATCTGGATTGCTGGAGATAACCTTTAAAGTAAAATTATTATGAGTATTTGATTTTCATAAGGTAAACTGAATTTTAAAAAAACATGCATACGTTTTTATTGTTTTTTATTTGGTCGTAAAGAGAGTGCGTTTTGAAGAAAATAATTTTGATTAAGCTTTATGGAACTTCTCAACCAAAAAAAAAGTAAAAGTGTATAAAATTAAATTAGCAGTAATACAAAATTTTAAATAAAAAAAAAACATTTGCAAGCACTTTTAAGTCCATTTCGATATTACAACACTTAGTAAATTATTTCCAAATCACTAATTAATTCTTTTAAGTGTATAAAAACAATAAAATTTGTTGTATGCGTCGGAAATGTGAACTTGGTCCGAAAGATTATCAAGCTGTGTGAATCAATCAATCCCTTTGTCATTGAGCTTAAATTAATAAACTATGACAATAAGACTTTTTATAATGAAATAGTTCTATTGAATACTCAAAAAATTTTCTACAATAATTTGAGTGATACACCATATCATTAAAAGATATTAATGTTATTGCAGTGTATGTTACAAAGCATTAAGTTAAGGTTGAATAATAGTATGTATTTTAAAACATTTTCAAATTTTATATTGATAAATTCCTTGCTTGGATATTTGTAGAAGATTTTTCATTAATGCGTCAAAATTAATCAATTTATTAGTAACAATGACATTTTTGTGCAATTTAATAGTGACTTTACAAATAATAAAAGCTATTATTATTTATAAAGTGACTATCACACTGTAAAAAGTTATATAAATGAGTTATAAATGAGTAAATTATTAAAAACGTTTTATTTATGCCTTACAATGAAATTTTTCTAAACTTACTTAGTAGAATGCAGTTATAAGTATATAATGAAGTTCAATTTCCAATGGTTGTTTACAGATATGCCCATACAGCCGAGGATGAGTGTCCCATTGAATAAACTTATTGGGCTTGACAAACACAAATGATATTAGATCCGGAACTTGATGAAACTTATACAGTTATTACGGTATTATACCATTTATTCTTGTCCTTACTAATACAGAACTCAATAGAATTTTTATGTCCATCTACTTTTAATAGGCTAATTTTTGTACCTGTATTCCCGAATAAAACTATGCTTAGGTTATCTGGTAAAAAATAATATTAGCTATTTTTTTTTTGCAGATAGAAGCCATCACAAGGCTTTCCAGGCAAACCTTATAAACTAAAGGATGGTATAATATCATGTGTTGGGTGATAAAAATTGCGCTTTTTTCGAAACAAAACCATACGTAGTAGGCAATCAGAAAATCCAAGTACATACTTATAAAGATAAACGATAAGTAAATGCGTAAAATGTCACATATTTTTCATGTAAAATATTAGAGCACCTGTGTAAATTTGTACAAATACGTCTAAACAAAACTATTTAAAAAAATTTTTTTTACAGGATAAAAGCAATAAAATCATGTAGGATCAACAGCCTCAATAAATTATTTAAAAACAAATATTCTATTATGTCATTTGTTGAACATGTCGTTCTGCTGTCAGTTGTTTCCATGATAACTTTAGGGTCAGTGCATAAGCACACGATCAGTAAGAGCTAATTTAAGAGAACGAATGAAAAACTCTAAAAAGTAAGGTGTTGGTTTGAGCAACGTTTCGTTGATCTTAACGCCAACCTCATCAGGCTCACTTTAATATGAAAAAAAAAAACAAAAAAACACAACAATTTACGTAAATTAGATTGTAGGGCCACTATTTCCAAATATCAACATTAATTCAATAAAAGATTATATGTTATTTGTCTAATATAAATTCTAATAAAAACGACTTTTGAAAATTAAACAATTACTCACGTCTATATCGTTATGACGAACGTTACAGACTTTTGGTCGCCTTAAATGAATAACGTAAAAGTCGAAAATGTATGTATTTCCATGTATAAATATAAACAATAAATGTACGCTTCTTGCGAATATAGATAACGTGTACGTATACATATCTACAATGGAGAGTTAAAAGAGATTACTTATAAAATCTCTATATGTGTTATTGAGAAATAAGGTGTCCTCTTTTTTATTTATCGTGTGTTTAGTAGAGTGTATGTGTAACATTTCTGATATTAATCTTTTCTGTCTCTTTGGTTTATGATCTAGAATTTTGGTTTGAGAAAAATTTAAATTATGGTTGAATTCTCCAAAATGTGCACCTATATGATTATTTCCACGCGAATCCACTAGTAATCGGCGATACCATGTCGATACTTTTGTTCAAGTATCGATACCAATAGCCGATACTTTTAGGTATCAAAAAATAGCGATACTTTGATACTCGATACCCACAGTATTAAAGTACCAATATTTTCTGCCAAGTATGACTGTGCGTCGATATATTATTACACTTTTTGAGAGTTTTTCTTCTAATCTAAGGCTCCAGTCACATGAACAGCGTAACGCGTACCGCGTAACCATTTAAGCCCATGAGAGTGAGAGAGAGGTTCGCGTATTTAACCTCCTCACACTCTCATGGGCTCAAATGATTACGCGATACGCATTACGCTCGCCATATGAATGTGGCCTAAGTCTCTTTTTTCAAAAGAAGAAAATACATGGCAGGATGGAAGGTTGTTTCAAACGCTGCAAAGTAAAGAGGCTACTACAAAACAAATTGTGTTCATGATCTACTGCAGTGGCTCCACACTGGTTTAATTACAAATGAGTCTTCGAATTCTTCCTCACATCCTCACTGTTTTCACAAGTTAGGTTAGTGTTGTTTGTTATTGTAATTCAGAATGTTAAATGAAAATAACTAACTTTTAACCAAATAGTCAGAGCAGTTCCAACCATGGCAAGTGAATCTCAATTCGTAAATCTATGGGATGACGATGTTTCTTTGTATACCTGTGGTTGGTGTCAAACTAAACTCCTTTTTAGAAATATTTCACAGCATCCGTGCTTTGATATGTCATCCGAAATCTCTATCGAGGAAGATAACACAGTTTACCCCTAAGAGAGAACTTTTTTTTTTAATATTACAACTTGAGTACATAAATAATTCATTCGTAAAACTTTATGATAAAAAGAATTTAAGTAGACTCATTTTCTTTCTTTTATTCATGTATTAACGTAATACATATATATATATATCGAGATTTACCATAACGTCTCNATGGATATATATATACTAATACTTCGATACCGGTCGATACTTTACTCAAAGTATCGGAGTATCGATACCGATACTTTTACAAGTATCAGTTTTCCGATACTTAAAGTATCGATACTTTTTCCGATAGACCCCACTCTTCTTCTCGTAGGCGAACGTTGTTCGATACGAGTCTCACACTCTCAAAAAATGTGCGCCGGGTTCAACGGCTGGTCACAGCGGGTCACCCCAATCAGTGGCAAAAAGTCGTCTCGTATCGTAGTATTGGAGTTAGTAATATCTCTACTCATCTCTATTGTCATTGATCAGTTGATGGTCGGACGCGTTTTGTCAAGGCAGTACTCGCTTTAGTCAGCTAATGTCACCACATTACATCTAAAAGACGGCTAGGTTAAATATCCCATAGTAACGATTTATCTTAAAGGGAACAGGTACCAGTAAATGTTGCTTAACTCAAAAAGTCACCAAACTTACCAATTCATAATTTCGAAAGGTTAAAAGTTAGGCAATAAAAATTTAATTATTTGTCCACAAAACCTGATCTGAATAAGCCAATAATTGAAAAAGATGAAGTATGAAACTTTGTTGGACAATATTTTAAAACAAAATAAAAAACATTAATAAACAGCTCTTTATTCATGTAACGATTAATAAATAAATGAGGATTTAATAACAGTAATTTATTAATGTATGAAAACACTGCTGCCAAATAAACAATGGGTCACGGGATCTATAGAAGAAGTGAAGCCTAGATAAGGTTTTTATAAAGAAACTATTTTATTAAGTTATATAACTTTTGTCAGTTTACATTATTTTATTTAAAAAGTATAAAGTTCATCAATTCTCATTCATTATTTTATATTTATAAAAATTTATCGCACGTACTTTTGCCATCTTGTTTTATATATTTTCAGATTTTTGCGCCGTTTAGGAACGTCACGTTGACCCATATTTCCGATCGGAAATTTCAACTAGGCTACCCACCTGAAAAATGGATGAGAGAATTTCATGTATAATTACGTAAGGAAAGCCATACTGCATTTTATGTGGTTTTACATACGGCCTTACGAAAAGGGTTTTGGATTGGTGATGCCATATGTAATTGGAAAAATCCATGGAATTACAAATTAAAAAAAAAAAAAAATTTGTCATTTACATTTAACTGCAGAATAGTCTTATCTACCGTACTTTCAAGTTTCAAATAGTTTTGTTATTATTTGTATAAATAGTTGATTTGTTTTTTTGTGGATAACTAAATTACAGATACGTTGAACAAAATAGATCAGCACATTAGAACACTAATCTGATAAGTGATTTTCAAAGGAATTTTAATCATTTTTTGGCAGCCATCCCATAAGATCCCGTATCAAACACGATTTTCATCGTGTTGTTTCTCAGTATTTGATAATATAATACATGCTAAAAAAATGTAAGTGGATTAGGAATAGTCTTAATATTACTGTTCTTAATTGTCATAAGATTCTGTTATTATTTTATATAAGTAGGCAAGATCCTTAACTAGCAAAAAAAGCATAAATATATCGTGTTTTAAAAATTACTTAAGTCAATGAGGATAATTTAATTGTTTTTAAAGTAGATACTTAAAAAAGAGTTCTATCCACCCACCACATCATGAGTTTTTTTATTTCTTTAACCATTAGCTGTCTTCTTTAAATTTCGAAAAGTTCTGAAAACTCTATGGACAATTATTCTGTAAACTGTGCCTATATAAGTTCGTACAATTACTGCATATATATATATGTATGCGTATTGGGCAGTTCAAGGAGTTTTACGGAATTCATAGATAGAGCTAAAATAGACCTAGATAGGATCCTCAGACTCAATATATATGGGTGAATTTCACTTTTCACTATCTATGATACTTTCCGACTATCTATGTCTGTTTTGGCACTTTGAGGAGTTTCAACTCCTCAAAGTGCCAAAATTTTAATGACACAAGCCTTAGGCCGGAAAACGGCGTGCAGTCTCTCATTGTAATAACTAACATTAATTTTGTGTACTTTACGAAGCACGAGACGAATGTTTAGACCTCTATTGGTTTTTTATATTCAATCGCATGAGTTGTTTATAACGCGGTTTGGATGTTATTCAATCAGAAATTCCCCAAACGTATAATAAGCAGATAGATTACTAGACAGAGAAAGAAAAACAGTGAAAGAATAAGGTGAAACGAAGAATGGAGAGATGGAATCGTACGTGGTTAAATATTATACTAAATTAGGGTTGGAATAGTCGACTCTGACTTTAGTCGAAGGCCGATCACTTACTTAAACCAATCGACTTCTGAGAATCAAACTGACATTTCTTCAAGTCGAAAATCGAAAAATTTCAAGTCAATTCAAAAAATGAAAGTTGACTTTTGTTGTACCTTTTCTAACCCTATACTAAGCTGGGCTTGGCGTGGAACCCTGTAGTATATAGTTGTGTCTAGGTTTAGTAGAAGTTGTGAAGTTAATTAAGGTGGCTCCTTACCTTTTTGAAAGTCGAGAGTAGGTAAACCATGGCGGTTCTGGCACCCCCCCAGCTCCGCCCCCTGAGGTAGTGGTGGGGGGAGAGGCTCTAGCTATAGCTGTGGGTGGAGAAGAGGTGGTGGAGGAGAGGCGGTGGTGAGGGGGGAGGCTGATCGGGCGGTAGAAGAGAGGCGGTGGTGGGGGAGAGGCTGATCGGGCGGTGGGAGAAGGGGCACGGGCGGTAGGGGCGGTGGGTAGTGCGGACTACTCGGATGGTAACGTCAGGGGAAGGGGGCCTCTTCCGGATGCTGTGACGTCGGATGGTACTGACAGCTCCCTTCCTTTCCGACCGCGAATTAAGCTTCGACGTCATCAGGATGGGTCCGAAAAGTGTAGGTGTGACAAGCCCAACGTACAGTGGGAGAGAAAGATGATCAAGCATGAACGTGTATTTCTTATCAGTGGATGTAACGGATCGCGTATCCCGTTTAGCTGCGACCAACGTTGGCTTACTCAACACAGTACCTTGCCAAGTAATGGAGCTATTATTTCTTATCTATACGGATGTGTTAGCCGTGGCCGATGACTTTTCGCTTCTTATTTAGGCGTATAATGTACCAGCATCATATTT
>NW_019379453.1:1285611-1316986 GCF_000648655.2 Copidosoma floridanum | reverse complement strand
AATACAACACCATGAAGCATTAAGTGTTGGATATTATGTAAAGTGCAGTTTTGATAACGCGAAATTACGATACATTTTCTACAGAAAAAAAACTGAAAGCAGTGAGAATCCAGCTACCTGGTTTGTGAAAGAAATGCAAGATCTTGCCTTAGATTTACATAGAATGTACAACAATCCAGTGCCAATGAGATCATTAACTGAAGAAGAGGACTTTGATTTTTTCAATGCTGATATATGTCACATATGTGAGAAGTCTATTAAAAATGATGAAAAAGTTTACGATCATTGCCATTTTACTGGAGAGTAAGTATTATATTTATGAGTTTGTAATTGAGAAAATTTTTCCCTTTAAACTAAAATTCGCTTTTTTTTACTCAGAAATCGAGGCCCAGCTCACAATGTATGTAATCTCAAGTATCAGGACTCGCGAGCAGTACCAATAGTTTTCCATAATCTCAGCAATTATGATGCCCACTTATTTATACAAGAACTTGTAACTTGCTTTCCCGGGAAAGTACAAGTTATCCCTCAAACTGAAGAAAAATACATTTCTTTTACGAAGTTCGTTAAAGGGACACGCACAAACTTACGCTTTATTGACTCGTATAGATTTTTGCCGTCGTCGCTTAATAAGTTGGGATCTTACTTAGAGCAGTATGATACTCTAGAAAAGAATTTCAGTCAAGATTATAAATACTCTTTCGAGCAAATCAATATGCTGAATAGGAAGGGTGTATTTCCATACGATTATGTAGCATCATTCGAAAAACTTAAAGAAATTGGGCTCCCATCTAAAGATGATTTTTATAGTAAATTATATAATGCACATATAAGTAGTGAAGATTATATACATGCTGAAACAGTATGGAAAACTTTTGATATTATAACTCTTGTACAGTATTCAGATCTTTACCTCAAAACTGATGTACTTCTGTTAACAGAAGTATTTGAAAACTTTTGAAATATTTGCCTCAAGGTTTATAAATTAGATCCTGCTAACTATTTCACTACTCCAGGCTTTACTTGGGATGCCATGTTGAAAAAAACGAAAGTAAGTATTATGTATAAGAATATAATGTCAATTGTGCTTTAGTTATTAATTGAGAATTTTTTTCAGATTTCACTAGAACTCATCACTGATATAGATATATGTGTTTATGTTCATTGAAAAAGGCATACGAGGTGGAATAAGCCAGTGCTGTAACAGATATGCAGAAGCTAATAATCACTATATGGAAAATTATAAAAAAGATGAAACTGAAAGATATATAGCATATTTTGACGTGAATAATTTGTATGGTTGGGCAATGACTAAAAAACTTCCTTATGGTGGATTTCAGTGGGTCGAAAATGTTGAGCAACAGCCTCATGATTTTTATAATATTGGAAATGAAAGTGCTTACGGATATATTTTAGAAGTGGATTTGGAGTATCCAGAGGAGCTCCACGATTCTCATGAAGGTATGCCATTTTGTTCCGAACACATTTCAGCACCAGGTTCGAAGCAGCCTAAATTAATGACAACAATAAGTAACAAGCATAAATATGAACTTTATTATGAAGCCCTCAAGCAAGCCACAAACCATGGATTACGACTGACAAAAATATATCGAGCCTTAAAATTCTGGCAAAGTGCATGGCTTAAAGAACATATTGATCTCAATAGCGTTGAGAGAATAAAGGCTAAGAATAAGTTTGAAAAAATGCTTTTTAAACTATTCAATAATGCTATTTTTGGAAAAACGATGGAAAATGAGAGAAAGCGTATCGATGTCAAACTTCTCAACCATTGGGATGGACGCAATGGTGCGGCATCGTACATTGCAAAGCCAAATTTTCACAGCTGTGATATTTTTGATGAGAATTTTGTAGCCAGACAGCTACAACATGCAGAAGTGATGATGAAAAAGCCAATATACATTGGGCTTAGTGTCTTAGATTTATCTAAGACACTTGTGTATCGTTTTCACTACGATTATATGCTCTATAAATTAAAAAATGATTGTAAACTCTTTTGTGACGTCCCATGCAGAAAAAGGCTTTCACATTATCTTGTTTTTCACAGGCAATGTCGTCAAATATCATTATGGAGGTTGGTCGTGCCTTATCAGGAGATATGACTGATTCATGATCGCTATATGAAAAATACTTCACACCATCTATGGGCTCCAACAGTTGTTCTAGAAACTTATACTTTGGCTGATTCAGCGACTTTGAGTATAGATAAACATTCTCAAATCTCAATCCGTTGGGGTGAGTAATTAAAGCCAGCAAGCTGTTTGTTTTTCCACAGTTTGACGGATCACAAAGAACAGCTCTTATCGTATCGGGTAGCAAATCACCATGGCATTGGAATTTCTTATCTTGCTTAACGATTCCGTCGAAATTCACGACAGGAAGTTTTATATTCTGATCTATGAAGCTCATGTTTACTGTATGCTGACTCAACTAAGACTGAAACATGATACTGTAAATGGTTTGCCTATATATTTTGAAACTCATGTGTCATCGAATTTTCTAATCTTGCTTATCAGTTTGTTGAAATTTATGACAGGAAGTTAAATATTCTGTTCCTCGGAGCTTGTGGTTATTGCATTCTGAAATATGAAACTATAAATAGTGCTCTACATATATTTTCGAGCTCATTCATCGTTAAGCACTTGGAAAGTAATGATCATTCATCATCGCAAAGGCTGTGGAATTATAAACACACTTATCAATAAACTGCCTATAGAGCTGCACGTACCAGGATATCAATATTGTGGACCAGGCCCTAAACTAGCCAAGAGATTAGCTCGCGGAGATCCGGATATCAATCCATTGGATCAGGCGTGCAAGCAACACGATATAGCCTATTTGCAGGATCGAAAAAATGTTACAGCAAGAAACACCGCTGACAAAATTCTCGCTGAAAAGGCGTGGCAAAAATTCAAAGCCACAGACGCTAGTTTGGGGGAAAAAGCTGCTGCTTTTACTATTACCAGTGCCATGAAATTGAAATCCAAATTCGGCATGGGAGCATTCCCTAGTACGAATTCTAGTAAAGTGAGTAAGAACAAAATGAAGCCAAAGAAAACTACTTTGAAAAGCTTGATTCGAAGTGCTTCAAAGTCCATGATTCCTAATCGTAGTGCTCGAAAAGCTATAAGTTTGGCGTTAAAGGGAGCTCAGGATGCTGTGAAAAAAGCTGGTGGTAGGAAAAATGTTGTAATACCTCGAGTATTGCCTATTCCGCGGAAAACTGGAGGATTCCTACCATACCTTATTCCTGCATTTGCTGGCCTAAGTGCTATAGGCACTATCACTAATGGTGTAACTGGAGTTGTTAAGGCTATTAATGATGCTTAAGTTGCTCGAAAACAGTAAGAGGAGAGTGAGAGGCATAATAAAGAAATGGAAGCACTCTTACTTGGAAAGGTGCTGTTTTTAAAACCACATAAGAACGGTTTAGGTCTACATTTAAGGCTTGGAAAAGGCTTAAAAGATGGAAACAAAAAAAAAAAATTCTACGTAAAACTGCCTTACCGAGCTCTCACAGACTATGACCTCATCAAGTATGCAAAAATTTTTAAAATACCGCATTTCCGTAAAGTTTTCATGAGAAATGCTTTGCCAGCCGATGGCCCACGTTTTTCCGAATCAGCAATAGTCAATCTCGATGATAAGGATGGTCCTGGTACTCACTGGGTTGCCTATAGAAAGCGAGGCAATAACGTGACGTATTTCGACAGTTTTGGTGACCTACAGCCACCGATTGATCTACTGCTATATCTTGGTGTTAGATGTGTCAAATATAATTATGAAAGGTTCCAAAATTTTGGTACATACAACTGCGGCCATCTTTGCTTAAGCTTTCTTTGTAAAAAACTTAATTATCAGCAAATATAAATGTATCCCAATACTCAAGTAACATTAGTCATTGACAAACCGTCATGGAAGAATCATTGACATTAAGTTTATCAGGAACATCATCTATTCTTGAAGCACAATATTTTTCACCTATCGAGTTGTCACCAGCACACAACTACGTTATTGGTCTAGTAGAACTCCTAACTTTCAATTCAATTCTAAATATCGACGAAGGTAATAATAAATTTTACGTAGGCGATCAAGTGGTTGTTTTTCCAACTGGAAGCTACGAAATTCAAGATATTGAGTCATTTCTGATCGACGTGTCACAACCCGACGATATAGCTATTAGCATCAAACCAAATAATAATACTCTTCGCAGTGTGATAACGCGTAGTCATACTATTGACTTCAGGCCAAAAGATTGTATAGGCCGTCTTTTAGGCTTTACTGAACGAATTCTTAGAGATACCAGTACTCACATCTCAGATTTACCTGTTGCTATTCTCAAGGTTAACACATTGAGAGTTTAGTGTAATATCACTAGTGGAGTCTATATAAACGGAGAAAAAGTTTATACCATCCAAGAGTTTTTCCCTGCTGTACCACCGGGATACAAGATTGTCGAAGTTCCATCGCAAATCATTTATTTACCCGTTTCTGATAAAATTATAGATCATCTTTAAGTACGCATTGTTGATCAGGAAGGTAACTTGATTAATTTTCGTGGATAAGTTATAAATACAAGACTACACTTGAAACAACTCAACTGAAATGGGCATCGTGTACAACAATAGTAAAGTTGGACGAGGCTATGAAAACAAATTAACGAGGGTGAGGACGAATAGTCATCCACGAGACAACAAAATTGGACGAAGCTATAAGAATAAACCAAAATGGATGAGACGGATCAGTCGTCGACGAACGCTCAAAGCGTTAACACGTCACAACGTGCAGTTTTTAAAAAACCTAGGGCCTAAAAGTAAGAGGTCTTGGTGGCAAATAACTTGTGCTTTTTTTTGCTGCCTGCGAACGAGAAAAAGTTGTGATGGAAGAGATTCTTAAGATTCAGTCAGGTGTCGTGTTTGATGAGTCGGTTGCACACTACGAAATTCATGCGCATCGACCCCACATTGCATCAGCATTTAATAGCAGTGATGAAATTCGCATCTTAATTCAACATCAAGATTTATGTCTTTCATCCTCTCAAAGTTCCCTACGTATTTCTGGACGTATAACAACTGGAGATGATAAATCTCTTGAGAAAATAAAACTAGTTAATAACGCCATCTGCCATCTGTTTGAAGAAATATGATATGAACTAAATGCTATAGAAATTGATAGGTGTAAGAATGTTGGATTGACAACTTTAATGAAAGGATGGATATCTTTCTCTCCCAGTCAGAGTTTAATGCTTGAAAATGCTGGTTGGATAGACATTGAAGAGAAAAAATCTATTATCAATAATCATTCTTATTTTGAAGTGTCAATACCTTTGAGTATGATATTTGGTTCCGCTGAAGACTATCGCAAAGTTGTGGTTAATGCAAAACATGAATTAATCCTCACAAGATCAAGAGATGATGATAGTGCCGTTATACAAGTACCTGAAAATCAAATTTTCGAAAAGTATAAGCTTAAATTGACTCAGATTGAGTGGCTTGTGCCTTACATAACTGCATCAGACAGACGAAAAATTCGTTTGCTTGATGTTATTGCAAAAGACAAGCCTATTTCTATGAGTTTCCGCAATTGGGAGTTGTATGAGTATCCTCTTTTGCTAAAAACTTCAAGGCATGTGTGGACTGTCAAAACTTCCAATCAGTTGGAAAAGTCTCGTTTTGTTATTTTGGGCTTTCAGAATAAGCGAAAAAATGATTCTGCTTTTAATGCAAGTCTCTTTGATCACTGTAATATCAGCAATGTAAAGCTTTTCTTAAACTCACAGTACTATCCTTATGGAAATCTTAATCTTGATATTAATAAAAATCAATTTTGAACATTATATGATATGTATAAGAATTTTCAAGCCACCTATTACAAGAAAGAACCAGAACCTATACTGAATAAAAAAGATTTTATCACACACATGCCTCTTATTGTAATTGACTGCTCTAAGCAGAATAAAGCTTTGAAAAGCGCGCTAGTGGACGTGCGCTTGGAGTTTGAAGCACGAGAGAATTTCCCGGAAAATGTATCTGCTTACTGTCTCATTCTACACGATCGCATCGTAGAGTACAATCCCATTAGTGGTGACGTGAGAAAACTTGTTTAAGCACGTGTATAAAATTAAAAAAAAAAAAAAACTAGCAGTGAAGTCTTTATCATGATGAAGTACATGGTGCACATGCAGGGCTTTAAGAAGCCTGGTAACGATTATGTGCTTAAAGAGTTGGCGATTCTTTCACTCCATGGAGATGATGAGTCTCAAGTATTTCTCTTCAAGCCGCCATTTCCTTGGCGCAAACCAAATGATAAATACAAACGTGAAAATTTATGCCTTGAGCTATCCTATCATGGATAAGATTGGCAATCAGGTGTTATCGACTACACAGAAATTGGTTATGTTCTTCGGGAGAATCTCAAAGATGCTAAGAAGATTTTTGTGATTGGAGAAGTGAAGAAAAGGTGGGTTGAAAGGTTTAATTTTCAAGTTAATGATATGGTTGATTATCCAGAGTTTGAACTCCCAACATTAGCTACTGCATGTCCTCACCATAATGGTGCGTATACATCTATGTGTGCCACCCACAATGTCAAACGAATGAAAAAATTCTACTTTCAAATGGAATGGGAAGATGTTACTAATTCTGAAGAAGATGTATAATAAAAAAACTCAATGAAACTGTATTTTTTTTGAAATTATGTCATAAATAAATGTATTGAATTATATTGTTGTTATTATTTATGTAGCCTTTCCCTCAAAACTAGTTTAAGATTAAAATATTTAGAACCGATGATTCATTCTGATAAAACACACACTTGCGCAGTGCCTACACTAACGTGTATATAAACTAATTTTGGTGCAGAGTGCTGCTTAGTTCATCACGCAGCATCAAACGCGACGGATACGCGTTTATATCGCAGTTAGTACGACGCTTTTGAGCTGCAAAATAAAAATGGAATTTTACGAGGATTATGTTATTGAGATTAGAGGTTTTCTGGACGCTTCTCGACAGTTTTTACCACAAGAAGTGGCTGTAGTGTCACTTATGAGACCAGCGATTAGTCATTGGATTGTGTGGCCCCCGTGCAATTTTTCCACCTTACCTATGGATGTGCGCCAAAACAACTACTTTCAGTCGAAGCGAGTGCATGGACTTCGCTGGTTCGAGGGTGATTGTTCCATTAGAAAATTACAGCAACATTTGTACACTGTAGCAAAAAATGCACATCGAATTTACGCGTCACATTCTTAATATGGGATATTCAACAAAGGCGTTAATGTGTGGTACTCATGATGTACAGAAAAGTCTACGTAGAAAGCAATATTGCGCACTTAATAAAGCTCATCAAATAAAATTGTGGCTTTGCTTTTTGGTGGAAAGTAGCATTGAACCAGACTCAGAATGTTTTTTAGACGCGCTTAATAGTTATAAGAAGAAATTTTCTAAAACGCTTTCCAGTTGGGATACTGTTGATGGAATTAATGCTAATGATAATGATACTGGTACTGATAGTGACTCTGAAACTGATACTAATGTTGGTGTCAAAAACGATGACTGTGTGTAGGCAAAAAAAAAAAGAGTAAAGTAAGCATAAAATTTAAGATCAAAAAATTAACGTACATCTTGCCGTGTGGTAGTACAAAGAAATTAGCGCCGTCTTATAAGCTGATGAGAATTTGCGTATTGCTTCAGTTATCCTGTGACGATAGATCAGGCAACATCAACAACATGGGTCCGATCTTTAGCAAACCAAAATATGAGAGCCTCAGTAAGAAGGAGGAGGAGGAGGAAGATAAAAATAGCCGAAAACCTCGTTTAGAAAAGCACGTTGAGGCATCTTAACCGAAAGTGAAGGGAAATTATTATTCCGAAAATATTCGCTCTTATTCAAATAAAGATGGATATGATATATTGAAAAGAAAAAATCAATAACCATGAAATTCTTGTGTATTTTTTTTTTTTTTGAAGCTAGCAAAAATATATGTGTATTGAATTTAAAGTTTTGTTATTATTGAAACCCATTTACATACTATCCTAAAAATCTTAAACTTCAATTCATAAGCTGGCTGAATTCCTTGGCAAGGTACTGCGTCGAGTAAGCCAACGTTGGTCGCAGCTAAACGGGATACGCGATTCGTTATATCCACTGATCAGAAATACACGTTCATGCTTGATCATCTTCCTCTCCCACTGTACGTTGGGCTTGTCACACCTACACTTTTCGGACCCATCCTGATGACGTCGGAGCTTGATTCGCGGTCGGAAAGGAAGGGAGCTGTCAGTACCATCCGACGTCACAGCATCCGGAAGAGGAGGCCCCCTTCCCCTGACGTTACCATCCGAGAAGTCCGCACCACCCACCGCCCCTACCGCCCGTGTCCCTTCTCCCACCACCCGATCAGCTTCTCCCCCACCACCGCCTCTCCTCTACCACCCGATCAGCCTCTCCCCCCCCACCACCACCTCTCCTCCACCGCCTCTTCTCCACCCACAGCTATAGCTAGAGCCTCTCCCCCCACCACTACCTCTGGAGGGGAGCTGGGGGGTGCCAGAACTGCCATGGTTTACCTACTGTCGAGCCATTGCAACCAAATTGAAATTTATGGTAAAGTATTACTCAAAGGATGTACAGTTCAAATTTTAAAGCCTGTTGCCGATCAAAATTGAAAAAAAGAACATTAGAAATTCGAAATTTTAGCATTGGTCTTATGAGGCATTTTAATTATTTCACCAAAAGTTTTGGCTTTTTTAGGCTAAAAGTCAAGCCATATACTAAAAAAACTAAGAGCAGGTTGTTTAAATAATCTTTTTTCAAATAAAATCGCAAAATTCTAAGGTTGCCGATCGAAAAAAAAACATATGAAATGTTGAAAGTCTTAAACTAGAAGCTAACCTCAGAACAAAAACAAGCAGATTCGTATCGATAGGTGAACATATTGAACCTGCTACTGAACGTTTTCAGGTATGATGGTTAAATATCACACATACAGATAGTACATGGGTGATAAGCCACTTTAAATAAAAAAATTATTTAATAACAACACAAACACCTATCACCCGATGACCCACACTTTTAGATAGTAAGATGTTAATCGATAACACAAACGCCTTCCACCTAATAATTAGCGGCACTTTCTGGCCACACTATTAAATAATAAATTATTTAATAACAACACAAGCCCCTATCGCCCAGTGACCAGAGGTGCTAACAGGCTACTGTTAAATAGTAAATTGTCAATCGATAAAACAAGCACCTATTACCTTATTACCCGGGGTGCTTATAATGGCCACTATTAAATAATAAATTTTTAAACAATTTCAAGAGCGCCATTAAAAAAAAACCTTGTTGTATCAGACGATCAATCAAAATTTTTAATTTTTGACTTGTGTTATCGATTAACAAATTATTATTTAACAGTCTGGCTAGTAAGGTTTAAATTATTCAACAATCTTAAAATAATATAATCCTACACATTTATAAGTTTAAAAACAACGCTAAATATGAGGTAAAATCGACTCTGCTTAAGACTTTTGTCAGAACTAGAGATTTGCCATATTTCTTACTTGTAAATCGATTAAAATTGATTGTATTATCATTTCTCAGATAATTCATGGATTTATAAATCCTACTACAATATTAATAAATAAAGGAAGCAAAATCAGATAATCGATATTTTACTTTGTACTGACGAACAAACAGCCAGCTATCTAAAAATTGTTGTTTTTTTGTTAGTTAAAAATAGATATTCTCGATAAGTACCGACAATAGAAAGATTTACAAATAAACGAAAAATTTATACATTTAGTGTATTTAACGAGTTATTTAAAAATCAGAAAAAATATAATCCTNAAATAGATATTCTTAGTAAGTACCGACAATAGTATGATTTATAAAGGAACAAATAATATATATTTAGTGTATCAAACCAATCATTCAAAAATCTTAAAATAATATATCCCTAAACGTTTACAAGGGTGGCAACTACGCTGAATAGGGAGTAAAATTAACTCTCCTCAAAACTATTTTCAGATCGAGAGATTTGCCATATTTTATATTTATAAATCAATGAGAATTAATTGTCACATTATATCTACAATAAGTCATGAATTTATAAATCCTACTTCGATATTAAAGAATAAAAAAAAGCAAAATCAGTAAATCATCATTTTACTTTGTACTGACGAGCATACAGTCTACTATCTAATTATTGTTGTTTTTTTGTTCGTTAAAAGTAGATATTTTTGATAAGTAAAAACGATCGTAATATTAACAAATATACAAAATAATATATGTAGTGTTTTGAACAAATAATTCAAAAATTTAAAAATGATATAATCCTTCACATTTATAAGGAAGGAGACTACGCTAAATATAAGGTAAAATTGACCCCGCTTAAGACTTTTGTCAGAACTAGAGATTTGCCATATTTTTCACTTGTGAATAAATAAAAATCAATCGTCTTATTATTTTCAAAATAAGTAATTGATTTATAAATCCTACTACAATATTAAAAATAAAAGAAAGCTAAAAATTAGTTAATCAATATTTAACTTTGTACTGACGAACAAACAGCCTGCTATCTAGAAATTGTTGTTTTTTTGTCCGTTGAAAATAAATATTTTCGATGAGTACTGACAATAGAAAGATTTCTTCATAAACAAATAATATATATTTAGTGTATTAAACCAACTATTTGATAATCTTGAAATAATATATCCCTACACGTTTACAAGGGTGGCAACTACGCTGAATAGGGAGTAAAATTGACTCTACTCGAAACTTTCGCAGATCTAGAGATTTGCCATATTCATTATTTATAAATCAATGAAAATTAATTGTCACATCATTTTTTAAATGAGTCATGAATTTATAAATCCTTATACAATATTAAAAAATAAAAAAAAGCAAAATCAGTTAATCACCATTTTACTTTGTACTGACGAACATACAGTCTGCTATTTGAAAATTGTTGTTTTCTTGTTCGTTGAAAATTGATATTTTCGATAAGTACAGACAATAGTAAGATTAACAAATAAACGAAAATTATATTTGTTCAGTGTATCAAACAAATTATTATAAAACCAAAAATCAATATAATCCTACACATTTATAAGGTAAGCAACTACGCTAAATCAAAGGTAAGATTAACTTGGCTTGAGTCTTTCGTTAGATTTAGAGATTTTCCATATTTATTATGTATTAATCAATGATAATTTGTTGTCACATCATTTCTAAAATAATTCATAGGTTCATAAATCCTACAACAATATTAAGAAATAATACAAAGCAGAATCAGTTAATCACCTTTTCACTTTGTACTAACGAACATACAGCCAGGTATCTAAAAATTGTTGATTCTTTGTTCGTTGAAAATAGATTTTCTCGATAAATACCAACAATAGTAAGATTGACAAATTAACAAAAAATTTTTAAATTAAGTGTATTTAATGAATTATTTAAAAATTAAAAAGAATAAGATCCTACACATTTATAAGCGTAGCCACTACCCTAAATCGAAGGTATGATCGACTCTGCTTAAGACTTTTAACAGATCTAGAGATTTGCCATATTTATTATTTATAAATCAATAAGACTTAATTGTCACATTATTTCTCAAATAAGTCATGGATTTATAAATCCTACTACAATATTAAAGAATAACAAAAAGCTAAAAATCAGTTAATCAATAATTTTATTTGTAGTGACAAACAAACAGCCTGCTACCTAAAAATTGTTGTTTCTTTGTCCGTTAAAAATAGATATTCTCGATGAGTACCGACAATAGTAAGATTTCTAAATAAACAAAGAATATGTATTCATAGTATTAAAACAATTATTCAAAAATCTTATAATGATACAATCCTACACATTTATCATGGTAGCGACTACGCTCAATGAGGAAAATCGACTCTGCTAAAAACTATTGTCAGATCTAGAGATTTGCCATATTTATGATTCATAAATCAATGAAAATTAATTGTCACGTCATTTATGAAATAAGACATGGATTTATAAATCCCACTATAATAATAAAAAATAAAAAAAAAGCTGAATCAGTTAATCAATGTTTTACTTTGTACTGACAAACAAATTGCCTGCTCTCTAATGATTGTTGTTTTTTTGTTCGTTGAAAATTGATATTTTTGATAAGTAAGGACGATCGTAATAATTACAAATATACAAAAAAAATATATCTAGCGTTTAGAACAAATTATTCAAAAATTTGGAAATGATGTAATCCTACACATTTATAAGGGTAGGGACTACGCTAAATATGACGTAAAATCAAACCTGCTTAAGACTTTTGTCAGAACTAGAAATTTTCTATATTTCTCTTTTGTTAATCAATGAGAATTAATTGTCTTATCAATTCCGAAATAAGTAATTGATTTATGAATTCTACTACACTATTAAAAATTGAAAAAAAAAGCTAAAAATCAGTTAATTAATATTTTACTTTGTACTGACAAACAAACAGCCTGCTATCTAGAAATTGTTGTTTTTTTGTCCGTTGAAAATAAATATTTTCGATGAGTACTGACAATAGAAAGATTTCTTCGTAAACAAATAATATATATTTAGTGTATTAATCCAACTATTTAAGAATCTTGAAATAATATATCCCTACACGTTTATAAGGGTGGCAACTACGCTGAATAGGGAGTAAAATTGACTCTACTCAAAACTTTTGCAGATCTAGAGATTTGCCATATTTATTATTTATAAATCAATGAAAATTAATTGTCACATCATTTTTTAAATAAGTCATGGATTTATAAATCCTACTACAATATTATAAAATAAAAAAAAGCAAATCAGTTAATCACCATTTTACTTTGTACTGACGAACATACAGTCTACTATTTGAAAATTGTTGTTTTCTTGTTCGTTGAAAATTGATATTTTCGATGAGTACAGACAATAGTAAGATTAACAAATAAACGAAAAATATATTTGTTTAGTGTATTAAACAAATTATTATAAAACCAAAAATCAATATAATCCTACACATTCATAAGGTAAGCAACTACGCTAAATCAAAGGTAAGATTGACTCGGCTTGAGTCTTTCATTAGATTTAGAGATTTCCCATATTTATTATGTATTAATCAATGATGATTTGTTGTCACATCATTTCTAAAATAATTCTTAGGTTCATAAATCCTACTACAATATTAAGAAATAATACAAAGCAGAATCAGTTAATCACCATTTCACTTGGTACTTACGAACATACAGCCAGGTATCTAAAAAATGTTGATTCTTTGTTCGTTGAAAATAGATTTTCTCGATAAATACCAACAATAGTAAGATTGACAAATTAACAAAATATTTTTAAATTAAGTGTATTTAATGAATTATTTAAAAATTAAAAAGAATAAGATCCTACACATTTTTAAGCGTAGCCACTACCCTAAATCGAAGGTATGATCGACTCTGCTTAAGACTTTTAACAGATCTAGAGATTTGCCATATTTATTATTTATAAATCAATAAGACTTAATTGTCACATTATTTCTCAAATAAGTCATGGATTTATAAATCCTACTACAATATTAAAGAATAACAAAAAGCTAAAAATCAGTTAATCAATAATTTTATTTATAGTGACAAACAAACAGCCTGCTACCTAAAAATTGTTGTTTCTTTGTCCGTTAAAAATAGATATTCTCGATGAGTACCGACAATAGTAAGATTTCTAAATAAACAAAGAATATGTATTCATAGTATTAAAACAATTATTCAAAAATCTTAAAATGATACAATCCTACACATTTATCAGGGTAGCGACTACGCTCAATGAGGAAAATCGACTCTGCTAAAAACTATTGTCAGATCTAGAGATTTGCCATATTTATGATTCATAAATCAATGAAAATTAATTGTCACGTCATTTATGAAATAAGACATGGATTTATAAATCCCACTATAATAATAAAAAATAAAAAAAAAGCTGAATCAGTTAATCAATGTTTTACTTTGTACTGACAAACAAATTGCCTGCTCTCTAATGATTGTTGTTTTTTTGTTCGTTGAAAATTGATATTTTTGATAAGTAAGGACGATCGTAATAATTACAAATATACAAAAAAAATATATCTAGCGTTTAGAACAAATTATTCAAAAATTTGGAAATGATGTAATCCTACACATTTATAAGGGTAGGGACTACGCTAAATATGACGTAAAATCAAACCTGCTTAAGACTTTTGTCAGAACTAGAGATTTGCTATATTTCTCTTTTGTTAATCAATGAGAATTAATTGTCTTATCAATTCCGAAATAAGTAATTGATTTATAAATTCTACTACACTATTAAAAATTGAAAAAAAAAGCTAAAAATCAGTTAATTAATATTTTACTTTGTACTGACAAACAAACAGCCTGCTATCTAGAAATTGTTGTTTTTTTGTCCGTTGAAAATAAATATTTTCGATGAGTACTGACAATAGAAAGATTTCTTCGTAAACAAATAATATATATTTAGTGTATTAATCCAACTATTTAAGAATCTTGAAATAATATATCCCTACACGTTTATAAGGGTGGCAACTACGCTGAATAGGGAGTAAAATTGACTCTACTCAAAACTTTTGCAGATCTAGAGATTTGCCATATTTATTATTTATAAATCAATGAAAATTAATTGTCACATCATTTTTTAAATAAGTCATGGATTTATAAATCCTACTACAATATTATAAAATAAAAAAAAGCAAATCAGTTAATCACCATTTTACTTTGTACTGACGAACATACAGTCTACTATTTGAAAATTGTTGTTTTCTTGTTCGTTGAAAATTGATATTTTCGATGAGTACAGACAATAGTAAGATTAACAAATAAACGAAAAATATATTTGTTTAGTGTATTAAACAAATTATTATAAAACCAAAAATCAATATAATCCTACACATTCATAAGGTAAGCAACTACGCTAAATCAAAGGTAAGATTGACTCGGCTTGAGTCTTTCATTAGATTTAGAGATTTCCCATATTTATTATGTATTAATCAATGATGATTTGTTGTCACATCATTTCTAAAATAATTCTTAGGTTCATAAATCCTACTACAATATTAAGAAATAATACAAAGCAGAATCAGTTAATCACCATTTCACTTGGTACTTACGAACATACAGCCAGGTATCTAAAAAATGTTGATTCTTTGTTCGTTGAAAATAGATTTTCTCGATAAATACCAACAATAGTAAGATTGACAAATTAACAAAATATTTTTAAATTAAGTGTATTTAATGAATTATTTAAAAATTAAAAAGAATAAGATCCTACACATTTTTAAGCGTAGCCACTACCCTAAATCGAAGGTATGATCGACTCTGCTTAAGACTTTTAACAGATCTAGAGATTTGCCATATTTATTATTTATAAATCAATAAGACTTAATTGTCACATTATTTCTCAAATAAGTCATGGATTTATAAATCCTACTACAATATTAAGGAATAACAAAGAGCTAAAAATCAGTTAATCAATAATTTTATTTGTAGTGACAAACAAACAGCCTGCTACCTTAAAATTGTTGTTTCTTTGTCCGTTAAAAATAGATATTCTTGATGAGTACCGACAATAGTAAGATTTCTAAATAAACAAAGAATATGTATTCATAGTATTGAAACAATTATTCAAAAATCTTAAAATAATATAATCCTACACATTTATAAGGGTAGGGACTACTCTAAATATGAGGTAAAATTGACCCTGCTTAAGACTTTTGTCAGAACTAGAGATTNACTCTGCTTAAGACTTTTAACAGATCTAGAGATTTGCCATATTTATTATTTATAAATCAATGAGACTTAATTGTCACATTATTTCTCAAATAAGTCATGGATTTATAAATCCTACTACAATATTAAAGAATAACAAAAAGCTAAAAATCAGTTAATCAATGTTTTACTTAGTACTGACAAACAAATTGCCTGCTATCTAATGATTGTTGTTTCTTTGTCCGTTAAAAATAGATATTCTTGATGAGTACCGACAATAGTAAGATTTCTAAATAAACAAAGAATATGTATTCATAGTATCGAAACAATTATTCAAAAATCTTAAAATAATATAATCCTACACATTTAAATCAGTTAATCAATATTTTACTTTGTACTGACGAACAAACAGCCTGCTTTCTTAAAATTGTTGTTTTTTTGATGTATTAATCAATGATAATTTGTTGTCACATCATTTTTGAAATAATTCATATGTTTATAAATCCTACTACAATATTGCATCCGGAAGAGGAGGCCCCCTTCCCCTGACGTTACCATCCGAGAAGTCCGCACGGCCCACCGCCCCTACCGCCCGTGTCCCTTCTCCCACCACCCGATCAGCCTCTCTCCCACCACCGCCTCTCCTCTACCGCCCGATCAGCCTCTCCCCCCACCACCACCTCTCCTCCACCGCCTCTTCTCCACCCACAGCTATAGCTAGAGCCTCTTCCCCCACCACTACCTCAGGAGGGGAACTGGGGGGTGCCAGAACTGCCATGGTTTACCTACTGTCGAGCCATTGCAACCAAATTGAAATTTATGGTGAAGTATTACTCAAAAGGTGTACAGTTCAAATTTTAAAGCATGTTGCCGATCAAAATCGAAAAAAAGAACATTAGAAATTCGAAATTTTAGCATTGGTCTTATGAGGCATTTTAATTATTTCACCAAAAGTTTTGGCTTTTTTAGGCTAGAAGTCAAGCCATATACTACTAAAACTAAGAGCAGGTTGTTTAAATAATCTTCTTTCGAATGAAATCGCAAAATTCTAAGGTTGACGATCGAAAAAAAAGCATATTAAATAATGAAAGTCTGAAACTGGAAGCTAACCTCAGAAAAAAAACAAGTGGATTCGTATCTATAGGTAAACATTTTAAACCTGCTACTGAACGTTTTCAGGTATGATAGTTAAATATCACACAAACAGATAGTACATGGGTGACGAGCCACTTTAAATAAAAAATTATTTAATAACAACACAAACACCTATCACCCGATGACCCAGGGAGCTTACTGGCCACACTTTTAAAAAGTAAGATGTTAATCGATAACACAAACGCCTTCCACCTAATAATTAGCGGCACTTTCTGGCCAAACTATTAAATAATAAATTATTTAATAACAACGCAAGCGCCTATCACCCAGTGACCAGAGGTGCTAACTAGCTACTGTTAAATAAAAAATTGTCAATCGATAACACAAGCGCCTATTACCTTATTACCCGGGGTGCTTATACTGGCCACTATTAAATAATAAATTTTTAAACAATTACAATAGCGCCATTAAAAAAGATCCTTGTTGTATCAGACAATCAATCAAAATTTTTAATTTTTGACTTGTGTTATCGATTAACAAATTATTATTTAACAGTGTGGCTAGTAAGTTTTAAATTATTCAAAAATCTCAAAATAATATAATCCTACACATTTATAAGTTTGGGGACAACGCTAAATATGAGGTAAAATCGACTCTGCTTAAGACTTTTGTCAGAACTAGAGATTTGCCATTTTTCTTACTTGTAAATCGATGAAAATTNATATATATATATATATTATGCGTACTAGGCACTTTGAGGAGAAATTTTCGCTCTATTAGGCAGTTTGAGGAGAAAAGTGGCAGTTCAAGGAGCTCCTTAAACTGCCACTACTGTATTAGGCAGATTGAGGAGCTCCTCAAACTGCCATACTTGCATTAAGCATTTTAAGGAGTTTTATAAAATACGTTGTCTTATTAAATATTAACTATGGATTTATTACATTTTATACCAAATGGTTAACCATATAGATAACTATATAATATTTCCTTTTCTGGGAGAACTTTTTAATTAATATTGGAAGTGTCTAGGTAACTAAGTATCTCGATAACGGTGTCTAAGTGGTGCAAGGGGTGCGCAGGTAGTCCATTTTTAGTTTATGCACTATAGGGATTTTAATGTACTTATATAGTCTTCCTAACGGTGCGTTAAGTGTCTTAAAATACAGAGACACTGATTACGAGGACTAGCTCATTAATTATAGGGATTTCATTTCTTAAGTCATGACATTAAATAAGTCATTAATTTATGAATCCTACTACAATATTAAAAAATAAAAAAAAGCTAAGAATCAGTTAATCAATATTTTACTTTGTACTGACGAACAAACAGCCTGCTACCTAAAAATTGTTGTTTTTTGTTCCGTTAAGAGAGATATTCTCGATAAGTACCAACAATATTAAGATTTCTAAATAAACAAAGAACACGTATTTACCGAATCAAACCAATTATTCAAAAATCTTAAAATGATATAATCCTTCATATTTATAAGAGAAGCAACTACGCTAAATATGTGGCAAAATCGACTCTGCTAAAAACTTTTGTAAGATCTAGAGATTTTCCATGTTTATTATTCATAAATCAATGAAAATTAATTGTCACGTCAATTATAAAATAAAACATGAATTTATAAATCCTATTACAATATTAAAAAATTAAGAAAGATAACTCAGTTAATTAATTTTTTATTTTGTTCTGACGATTAAACAGCCTGCTATCTAGAAATTGTTGTTTTTTTTATCGTTGCAAATAGATATTCTTAGTAAGTACTGACAATAGTAAGATTTCTAAATAAACAAAGAATATGTATTCACCGTATCAAACCAATTATTCAAAAATCTTAAAATGATACAATACTACACATTTATCAGGGTAGTGACTACGCTAAATATGAGGTAAAATCAACTCTGCTAAAAACTTTTGTCAGATCTAGAGATTTGCCATATTTATGATTCATAAATCAACGAAAATTAATTGTCACTTCATTTATGAAATAAGACATGGATTTAAAAATCTTACTACAATAATGAAAAATAAAAAAAAAGCTGAATCAGTTAATCAACGTTTTACTTCGTACTGACGAACAAATTGCCTGCTATCTAATGATTGTTGTTATTTTGTTTGTTGAAAATTTATATTTTTGATAAGTAAGGACGATCGTAATATTGACAAATATACAAAAAAAATATATCTAGTGTTTAGAACAAATTATTCAAAAATTTGGAAATAATATAATCCTACACATTTATAAGGGTAGGGACTACTCTAAATATGAGGTAAAATTGACCCTGCTTAAGACTTTTGTCAGAACTAGAGATTTGCCATATTTTTCACTTGTAAATAAATAAAAATTAATTGTCTTATCATTTTCAAAATAAGTCATTGATTTATAAATCCTACTACATTATTAAAAATAAAAAAAAGCTAGAAATTAGTTAATCAATATTTAACTTTGAACTGACGAACAAACAGCCTGCTATCTAAAAATTGTTGTTTTTTTGTCCGTTGAAAATAGATATTTTCGATAAGTACTGACAATAGTAAGATTTCTTCATAAACAAAAAATATATATTTAGTGTATCGAACCAATTATTCAAGAAACTTAAAATTATATATCCCTACGCGTTTATAAGGGTGGCGACTACGTTGAATAGGGAGTAAAATTGACTCTGTTTAAAACTTATGTCAGATGTAGAGTTTGCCATATTTATTATTCATAAATCAACAGAAATTAATTGTCACGTCATTTATGAAATAAAACATGGATTTAAAAATCCTACTACTATATTAAAAAATCAAGAAAAATAAATCAGTTGATCAATAATTTACTTTGTACTGACGATCAAACAGCCTGCTATCTAAAAATTGTTATTTTTTGTTCGTTAAAAATAGAGATTTTCAATGAGTACCGACAATAGTAAGATTTATAAATAAACAAATAAAATATATTAAGTGTATCAAACCAATTATTCAAGAATCTTAGAATAATATATTCCTACACGTTTATCAGGGTGGGGACTACGCTGAATAGGGAGTAAAATTGACTCTGCTCAAAACTTTCGTCAGATCAAGAGATTTGCCATATTTATTATTTATAAACCAATGAGAATTAATTGTCATATCATTTCTAAAATAACTCATGAATTTAAAAATCCTTCTACAATATTAAATAATAAAAAAAAGCAAAATCAGTTAAACACCATTTTACTTTGTACTGACGAACACACAGCCTGCTATCTAAAAATTGTTGTTTGTTTGTTCGTTGAAAATTGATATTCTCGATAAGTACTGACCATAGTAGGATTTCCAAATAAACAAAGAATATGTATTCACCGTATCAAACCCATTATTTAAAAATCTTAAAATAAGATAATCCTACACATTTATAAGGGTAGCGACTACGCTAAATAAGAGGTAAAATCTACTCTGCTAAAAACTTTTGTCAGATCTAGAGATTTGCCATATTTATTATTCTTAAATCAATAGAAATTAATTGTCACGTTATTTATATAATAAAAAATGGATTTATAAATCCTACTACAATATTAAAAAATCAAGAAAGCTAAAAATCAGTTAATTAATATTTTACTTTGTACTGACGAACAAACAGCCTTCTATCTAAAAATTGTTGTTTTTCTTTCCGTTAAAATTAGATATTCTCGATGAGTACCAACAATTGTAAGATTTCTAAGCGAACAAAAAATATGTATTTTCCGTATCAAACCAATTATTCGAAAATCTTAAAATGATATAATCCTTCATATTTATAAGAGAAGCAACTACGCTAAATATGTGGCAAAATCGACTCTGCTAAAAACTTTTGTAAGATCTAGAGATTTTCCATGTTTATTATTCATTAATCAATGAAAATTAATTGTCACGTCAATTATAAAATAAAACATGGATTTATAAATCCTATTACAATATTAAAAAATTAAGAAAGATAACTCAGTTAATTAATATTTTACTTTGTATTGACGATTAAACAGCCTGCTATCTTAAAATTAATGTTTTTTTGTTCGTTGAAAATAGATATTCTTAGTAAGTACCGACAATAGTATGATTTATAAAGGAACAAATAATATATATTTAGTGTATCAAACCAATCATTCAAAAATCTTAAAATAATATATCCCTAAACGTTTACAAGGGTGGCAACTACGCTGAATAGGGAGTAAAATTAACTCTCCTCAAAACTATTTTCAGATCGAGAGATTTGCCATATTTTATATTTATAAATCAATGAGAATTAATTGTCACATTATATCTACAATAAGTCATGAATTTATAAATCCTACTTCGATATTAAAGAATAAAAAAAAGCAAAATCAGTAAATCATCATTTTACTTTGTACTGACGAGCATACAGTCTACTATCTAATTATTGTTGTTTTTTTGTTCGTTAAAAGTAGATATTTTTGATAAGTAAAAACGATCGTAATATTAACAAATATACAAAATAATATATGTAGTGTTTTGAACAAATAATTCAAAAATTTAAAAATGATATAATCCTTCACATTTATAAGGAAGGAGACTACGCTAAATATAAGGTAAAATTGACCCCGCTTAAGACTTTTGTCAGAACTAGAGATTTGCCATATTTTTCACTTGTGAATAAATAAAAATCAATCGTCTTATTATTTTCAAAATAAGTAATTGATTTATAAATCCTACTACAATATTAAAAATAAAAGAAAGCTAAAAATTAGTTAATCAATATTTAACTTTGTACTGACGAACAAACAGCCTGCTATCTAGAAATTGTTGTTTTTTTGTCCGTTGAAAATAAATATTTTCGATGAGTACTGACAATAGAAAGATTTCTTCATAAACAAATAATATATATTTAGTGTATTAAACCAACTATTTGATAATCTTGAAATAATATATCCCTACACGTTTACAAGGGTGGCAACTACGCTGAATAGGGAGTAAAATTGACTCTACTCGAAACTTTCGCAGATCTAGAGATTTGCCATATTCATTATTTATAAATCAATGAAAATTAATTGTCACATCATTTTTTAAATGAGTCATGAATTTATAAATCCTTATACAATATTAAAAAATAAAAAAAAGCAAAATCAGTTAATCACCATTTTACTTTGTACTGACGAACATACAGTCTGCTATTTGAAAATTGTTGTTTTCTTGTTCGTTGAAAATTGATATTTTCGATAAGTACAGACAATAGTAAGATTAACAAATAAACGAAAATTATATTTGTTCAGTGTATCAAACAAATTATTATAAAACCAAAAATCAATATAATCCTACACATTTATAAGGTAAGCAACTACGCTAAATCAAAGGTAAGATTAACTTGGCTTGAGTCTTTCGTTAGATTTAGAGATTTTCCATATTTATTATGTATTAATCAATGATAATTTGTTGTCACATCATTTCTAAAATAATTCATAGGTTCATAAATCCTACAACAATATTAAGAAATAATACAAAGCAGAATCAGTTAATCACCTTTTCACTTTGTACTAACGAACATACAGCCAGGTATCTAAAAATTGTTGATTCTTTGTTCGTTGAAAATAGATTTTCTCGATAAATACCAACAATAGTAAGATTGACAAATTAACAAAAAATTTTTAAATTAAGTGTATTTAATGAATTATTTAAAAATTAAAAAGAATAAGATCCTACACATTTTTAAGCGTAGCCACTACCCTAAATCGAAGGTATGATCGACTCTGCTTAAGACTTTTAACAGATCTAGAGATTTGCCATATTTATTATTTATAAATCAATAAGACTTAATTGTCACATTATTTCTCAAATAAGTCATGGATTTATAAATCCTACTACAATATTAAGGAATAACAAAGAGCTAAAAATCAGTTAATCAATAATTTTATTTGTAGTGACAAACAAACAGCCTGCTACCTTAAAATTGTTGTTTCTTTGTCCGTTAAAAATAGATATTCTTGATGAGTACCGACAATAGTAAGATTTCTAAATAAACAAAGAATATGTATTCATAGTATTGAAACAATTATTCAAAAATCTTAAAATAATATAATCCTACACATTTATAAGGGTAGGGACTACTCTAAATATGAGGTAAAATTGACCCTGCTTAAGACTTTTGTCAGAACTAGAGATTTGCCATATTTTTCACTTGTAAATAAATAAAAATTAATTGTCTTATCATTTTCAAAATAAGTCATTGATTTATAAATCCTACTACATTATTAAAAATAAAAAAAAGCTAGAAATTAGTTAATCAATATTTAACTTTGAACTGACGAACAAACAGCCTGCTATCTAAAAATTGTTGTTTTTTTGTCCGTTGAAAATAGATATTTTCGATAAGTACTGACAATAGTAAGATTTCTTCATAAACAAAAAATATATATTTAGTGTATCGAACCAATTATTCAAGAAACTTAAAATTATATATCCCTACGCGTTTATAAGGGTGGCGACTACGTTGAATAGGGAGTAAAATTGACTCTGTTTAAAACTTATGTCAGATGTAGAGTTTGCCATATTTATTATTCATAAATCAACAGAAATTAATTGTCACGTCATTTATGAAATAAAACATGGATTTAAAAATCCTACTACTATATTAAAAAATCAAGAAAAATAAATCAGTTGATCAATAATTTACTTTGTACTGACGATCAAACAGCCTGCTATCTAAAAATTGTTATTTTTTGTTCGTTAAAAATAGAGATTTTCAATGAGTACCGACAATAGTAAGATTTATAAATAAACAAATAAAATATATTAAGTGTATCAAACCAATTATTCAAGAATCTTAGAATAATATATTCCTACACGTTTATCAGGGTGGGGACTACGCTGAATAGGGAGTAAAATTGACTCTGCTCAAAACTTTCGTCAGATCAAGAGATTTGCCATATTTATTATTTATAAACCAATGAGAATTAATTGTCATATCATTTCTAAAATAACTCATGAATTTAAAAATCCTTCTACAATATTAAATAATAAAAAAAAGCAAAATCAGTTAAACACCATTTTACTTTGTACTGACGAACACACAGCCTGCTATCTAAGAATTGTTGTTTGTTTGTTCAATGAAAATTGATATTCTCGATAAGTACTGACAATAGTAGGATTTCCAAATAAACAAAGAATATGTATTCACCGTATCAAACCCATTATTTAAAAATCTTAAAATAAGATAATCCTACACATTTATAAGGGTAGCGACTACGCTAAATAAGAGGTAAAATCTACTCTGCTAAAAACTTTTGTCAGATCTAGAGATTTGCCATATTTATTATTCTTAAATCAATAGAAATTAATTGTCACGTTATTTATATAATAAAAAATGGATTTATAAATCCTACTACAATATTAAAAAATCAAGAAAGCTAAAAATCAGTTAATTAATATTTTACTTTGTACTGACGAACAAACAGCCTTCTATCTAAAAATTGTTGTTTTTCTTTCCGTTAAAATTAGATATTCTCGATGAGTACCAACAATTGTAAGATTTCTAAGCGAACAAAAAATATGTATTTTCCGTATCAAACCAATTATTCGAAAATCTTAAAATGATATAATCCTTCATATTTATAAGAGAAGCAACTACGCTAAATATGTGGCAAAATCGACTCTGCTAAAAACTTTTGTAAGATCTAGAGATTTTCCATGTTTATTATTCATAAATCAATGAAAATTAATTGTCACGTCAATTATAAAATAAAACATGAATTTATAAATCCTATTACAATATTAAAAAATTAAGAAAGATAACTCAGTTAATTAATTTTTTATTTTGTTCTGACGATTAAACAGCCTGCTATCTAGAAATTGTTGTTTTTTTTATCGTTGCAAATAGATATTCTTAGTAAGTACTGACAATAGTAAGATTTCTAAATAAACAAAGAATATGTATTCACCGTATCAAACCAATTATTCAAAAATCTTAAAATGATACAATACTACACATTTATCAGGGTAGTGACTACGCTAAATATGAGGTAAAATCAACTCTGCTAAAAACTTTTGTCAGATCTAGAGATTTGCCATATTTATGATTCATAAATCAACGAAAATTAATTGTCACTTCATTTATGAAATAAGACATGGATTTAAAAATCTTACTACAATAATGAAAAATAAAAAAAAAGCTGAATCAGTTAATCAACGTTTTACTTCGTACTGACGAACAAATTGCCTGCTATCTAATGATTGTTGTTATTTTGTTTGTTGAAAATTTATATTTTTGATAAGTAAGGACGATCGTAATATTGACAAATATACAAAAAAAATATATCTAGTGTTTAGAACAAATTATTCAAAAATTTGGAAATAATATAATCCTACACATTTATAAGGGTAGGGACTACTCTAAATATGAGGTAAAATTGACCCTGCTTAAGACTTTTGTCAGAACTAGAGATTTGCCATATTTTTCACTTGTAAATAAATAAAAATTAATTGTCTTATCATTTTCAAAATAAGTCATTGATTTATAAATCC
Organism: Copidosoma floridanum; assembly: GCF_000648655.2. The sequence goes on along the minus strand of NW_019379453.1, from coordinate 1,291,666 downwards.
TACTACATTATTAAAAATAAAAAAAAGCTAGAAATTAGTTAATCAATATTTAACTTTGAACTGACGAACAAACAGCCTGCTATCTAAAAATTGTTGTTTTTTTGTCCGTTGAAAATAGATATTTTCGATAAGTACTGACAATAGTAAGATTTCTTCATAAACAAAAAATATATATTTAGTGTATCGAACCAATTATTCAAGAAACTTAAAATTATATATCCCTACGCGTTTATAAGGGTGGCGACTACGTTGAATAGGGAGTAAAATTGACTCTGTTTAAAACTTATGTCAGATGTAGAGTTTGCCATATTTATTATTCATAAATCAACAGAAATTAATTGTCACGTCATTTATGAAATAAAACATGGATTTAAAAATCCTACTACTATATTAAAAAATCAAGAAAAATAAATCAGTTGATCAATAATTTACTTTGTACTGACGATCAAACAGCCTGCTATCTAAAAATTGTTATTTTTTGTTCGTTAAAAATAGAGATTTTCAATGAGTACCGACAATAGTAAGATTTATAAATAAACAAATAAAATATATTAAGTGTATCAAACCAATTATTCAAGAATCTTAGAATAATATATTCCTACACGTTTATCAGGGTGGGGACTACGCTGAATAGGGAGTAAAATTGACTCTGCTCAAAACTTTCGTCAGATCAAGAGATTTGCCATATTTATTATTTATAAACCAATGAGAATTAATTGTCATATCATTTCTAAAATAACTCATGAATTTAAAAATCCTTCTACAATATTAAATAATAAAAAAAAGCAAAATCAGTTAAACACCATTTTACTTTGTACTGACGAACACACAGCCTGCTATCTAAAAATTGTTGTTTGTTTGTTCGTTGAAAATTGATATTCTCGATAAGTACTGACCATAGTAGGATTTCCAAATAAACAAAGAATATGTATTCACCGTATCAAACCCATTATTTAAAAATCTTAAAATAAGATAATCCTACACATTTATAAGGGTAGCGACTACGCTAAATAAGAGGTAAAATCTACTCTGCTAAAAACTTTTGTCAGATCTAGAGATTTGCCATATTTATTATTCTTAAATCAATAGAAATTAATTGTCACGTTATTTATATAATAAAAAATGGATTTATAAATCCTACTACAATATTAAAAAATCAAGAAAGCTAAAAATCAGTTAATTAATATTTTACTTTGTACTGACGAACAAACAGCCTTCTATCTAAAAATTGTTGTTTTTCTTTCCGTTAAAATTAGATATTCTCGATGAGTACCAACAATTGTAAGATTTCTAAGCGAACAAAAAATATGTATTTTCCGTATCAAACCAATTATTCGAAAATCTTAAAATGATATAATCCTTCATATTTATAAGAGAAGCAACTACGCTAAATATGTGGCAAAATCGACTCTGCTAAAAACTTTTGTAAGATCTAGAGATTTTCCATGTTTATTATTCATAAATCAATGAAAATTAATTGTCACGTCAATTATAAAATAAAACATGGATTTATAAATCCTATTACAATATTAAAAAATTAAGAAAGATAACTCAGTTAATTAATATTTTACTTTGTATTGACGATTAAACAGCCTGCTATCTTAAAATTAATGTTTTTTTGTTCGTTGAAAATAGATATTCTTAGTAAGTACCGACAATAGTATGATTTATAAAGGAACAAATAATATATATTTAGTGTATCAAACCAATCATTCAAAAATCTTAAAATAATATATCCCTAAACGTTTACAAGGGTGGCAACTACGCTGAATAGGGAGTAAAATTGACTCTGCTCAAAACTTTCGTCAGATCAAGAGATTTGCCATATTTATTATNATATATATATATATATTATGCGTACTAGGCACTTTGAGGAGAAATTTTCGCTCTATTAGGCAGTTTGAGGAGAAAAGTGGCAGTTCAAGGAGCTCCTTAAACTGCCACTACTGTATTAGGCAGATTGAGGAGCTCCTCAAACTGCCATACTTGCATTAAGCATTTTAAGGAGTTTTATAAAATACGTTGTCTTATTAAATATTAACTATGGATTTATTACATTTTATACCAAATGGTTAACCATATAGATAACTATATAATATTTCCTTTTCTGGGAGAACTTTTTAATTAATATTGGAAGTGTCTAGGTAACTAAGTATCTCGATAACGGTGTCTAAGTGGTGCAAGGGGTGCGCAGGTAGTCCATTTTTAGTTTATGCACTATAGGGATTTTAATGTACTTATATAGTCTTCCTAACGGTGCGTTAAGTGTCTTAAAATACAGAGACACTGATTACGAGGACTAGCTCATTAATTATAGGGATTTCATTTCTTAAGTCATGACATTAAATAAGTCATTAATTTATGAATCCTACTACAATATTAAAAAATAAAAAAAAGCTAAGAATCAGTTAATCAATATTTTACTTTGTACTGACGAACAAACAGCCTGCTACCTAAAAATTGTTGTTTTTTGTTCCGTTAAGAGAGATATTCTCGATAAGTACCAACAATATTAAGATTTCTAAATAAACAAAGAACACGTATTTACCGAATCAAACCAATTATTCAAAAATCTTAAAATGATATAATCCTACACGTTTATAAGGGTAGCGACTACGCTAAATATGAGGTAAAATCGACTCTGCTAAAAACTTTAACCAGATCTAGAGATTTGCCATATTTATTATTCATAAATCAATGAAAATTAATTGTGACTTCATTTATGAAATAAGACATAGATTTATGAATCCTACTACAATATTAAAAAATCAAGAAAGCTAAATCGTTTAATTAATATTTTACTCTGTACTGACAAACAAACAGCCTGCTATCTAAAAATTGATGTTTTGTTGTTCGTTGAAAATAGATATTCACGGTGAGTACCGACAATACTAAGATTTCTGAATGAACAAAGAATATGTATTTAGTGTATCTAACCAATTATTCAAGAATCTTAAAATGATATATCCCTACACGTTCATAAGGGTGGCAACTGCGCTTAATATGGAATAAAATTGACTCTGCTAGAAACTTTTATCAGATCCAGGGATTTGCCATATTCATTATTCATAAATTAATGACAAATAATTGTCACATCATTTTTGAAATAAGTCATATGTTTATAAATCCTACTACAATATTAAGAGATAATAAGAAGCAAAATCAGTTAATTACTATTTTACTTTGTACTGACGAACATACAGCCTGCTATCTAAAAATTGTTGTTTCTTTGTTTGTTGAGAATATATATTCTCTATGAGTACCAACAATAGTAAGATTTACAAATAAACAAAAAAAATATAAATTGAGTTTATTAAACTAATTATCTAAAAATCTTGAAATGATATAATCCTACACATTTATAAGAGTGGTGACTACGCTGAAAGGTAGGTTAAGTTGACTCTGCTACAAACTTCTTTCAGATCTAGAGATTCCCTAAAATTGTTTTGCATAAATTAATAAGAATTATTCGTCGAATCATTCAATATTAGTTATGGATTCATAAGTCCTACTACAATATTAAATATTTGGAAAAAGCTAAAAATCAGTTAATTATTATGTTACTTTGTACTAATGAACAATCAGCCAGCTATTTAAGAATTGTTGATTTTTTGTCTGTTGAAAATAGATATTCTCGATGGGTACCGACAATAGTGCGATTTACAAATAAACAAACAATATTTATTGGTGTATCAAACCAATGATTTAAGAATTTTAAAATGATATATCGCTACACGCTTATAAGTGTGGCAACTGCGCTTAATAGGGAATAAAATTTACTCTGCTTAAAACTTTTGTCAGATCCAGGGATTTGCCATATTTATTATTTATGAATCAATGAGAAATAATTGACACATCATTTGTTAAATAAGTCATAGATTTATAAATCCTACTTAAATATTAAGAGATAATAAGAAGCAAAATCAGTTAATTACTAATTTACTTTGTACTGACGAACATACAGCCTGCTATCTGAAAATTGTTGTTTTTTTGTTTGTTTAAAATATGTATACTCGATGAGTACTGACAATAGTAAGATTTACAAATAAACAAAAAATATATAATTTTAGTGTGTCAAACTAATTATCCAAAAATCTAGGAATGATATAATCCTACGCATTTATAAGGTTAGTGACTACGCTGAATGGGAGGGTTAAGTTGACTCTGCTAGAAACTTCTTTCAGATCTGGAGATTTCCTATATCTGTTATGCATAAATCAATGAGAATTAATTGTCGAATCATTTCTAATATTAGTTATGGATTTATAAATCCTACTACAATATTAAAGAATAACAAAAAGCTAAAAATCAGTTAATCAATAATTTTATTTGTAGTGACAAACAAACAGCCTGCTACCTTAAAATTGTTGTTTCTTTGTCCGTTCAAAATAGATATTCTCGATGAGTACCAACAATAGTAAGATTTCTAAATAAACAAGGAATATGTATTAATAGTATCAAACCAATTGTTCAATAATCTTAAAATGATACAATCCTACACATTTATCAGGGTAGCGACTACGCTAAATGAGGAAAATCGACTCTGCTAAAAACTTTTGCAGATCTAGAGATTTGCCATATTTATGATTCATCAATCAATGAAAATTAATTGTCACGTCATTTATGAAATAAGACATGGATTTATAAATCCTACTACAATAATGAAAAATAAAAAAAAAGCTTAATCAGTTAATCAATGTTCTACTTTGTACTGACAAACAAATTGCCTGCTATCTAATGATTGTTGTTTTTTTGTTCGTTGAAAATTGATACTTTTGATAAGTAAGGACGATCGTTATAATTACAAATATACAATAAAAATATATCTAGTGTTTAGAACAAATTATTCAAAAATTTGGAAATAATATAATCCTACACATTTATAAGGGTAGGGACTACGCTAAATATGACGTAAAATCAAACCTGCTTAAGACTTTTGTCAGAACTAGAGATTTGCTATATTTCTCTTTTGTTAATCAATGAGAATTAATTGTCTTATTATTTCCGAAATAAGTAATTGATTTATAAATTCTACTACAATATTAAAAATTGAAAAAAAAAGCTAAAAATCAGTTAATTAATATTTTACTTTGTACTGACAAACAAACAGCCTGCTATCTAGAAATTGTTGTTTTTTTGTCCGTTGAAAATAAATATTTTCGATGAGTACTGACAATAGAAAGATTTCTTCGTAAACAAATAATATATATTTAGTGTATTAATCCAACTATTTAAGAATCTTGAAATAATATATCCCTACACGTTTATAAGGGTGGCAACTACGCTGAATAGGGAGTAAAATTGACTCTACTCAAAACTTTTGCAGATCTAGAGATTTGCCATATTTATTATTTATAAATCAATGAAAATTAATTGTCACATCATTTTTTAAATAAGTCATGGATTTATAAATCCTACTACAATATTATAAAATAAAAAAAAGCAAATCAGTTAATCACCATTTTACTTTGTACTGACGAACATACAGTCTACTATTTGAAAATTGTTGTTTTCTTGTTCGTTGAAAATTGATATTTTCGATGAGTACAGACAATAGTAAGATTAACAAATAAACGAAAAATATATTTGTTTAGTGTATTAAACAAATTATTATAAAACCAAAAATCAATATAATCCTACACATTCATAAGGTAAGCAACTACGCTAAATCAAAGGTAAGATTGACTCGGCTTGAGTCTTTCATTAGATTTAGAGATTTCCCATATTTATTATGTATTAATCAATGATGATTTGTTGTCACATCATTTCTAAAATAATTCTTAGGTTCATAAATCCTACTACAATATTAAGAAATAATACAAAGCAGAATCAGTTAATCACCATTTCACTTGGTACTTACGAACATACAGCCAGGTATCTAAAAAATGTTGATTCTTTGTTCGTTGAAAATAGATTTTCTCGATAAATACCAACAATAGTAAGATTGACAAATTAACAAAAAATTTTTAAATTAAGTGTATTTAATGAATTATTTAAAAATTAAAAAGAATAAGATCCTACACATTTTTAAGCGTAGCCACTACCCTAAATCGAA
>NW_019379453.1:1246058-1261455 GCF_000648655.2 Copidosoma floridanum | reverse complement strand
GAAACGTAATACTAAAATCTGCCCTCCTGCTCTAGCCACCTGAGCTATCAAAGCTTAGAGTAAGAATTGACTAAAAGTTACATATGTTTATCGTTCAGTTCTGAAGTTTGAGATTTAATTTAAGCTTTATCGTACTATTACCGTTGAGATATGTATTAATGGTAAAAAAATATAAATTATCCAATAAAGATATCAGCGCAATGGGGCGTTTGGGTAAAGGCGTTCAGCACTTAGTAAATAATATTACTTAGTACAAAAAACATTTGAGCGTACTGTGTCGTTATGGTGAATGCTTTCATTTATTATTCAATAAAGCTCACTTATCATAAAAGTGAAGAACAATTAAGCACACTGGATTATTGGGATAGAGGTGCTCGTTTATTAATAAAGCAAAATAATGTGTTAATTGCGTTGAGCTTGTCATTTATTGAAAAGTGAAAAAAAAAATTGTTAATAACCTGACAATTATGTTTTTGTTTTTATCGTTGAAAAAATGATCAACTGCATTTAAAAAGCTTATTTTTCTTTCAGAGAGGAAAAGCGAGAAAAGTAATGCGCGCAGCTCTTTTCCGTATGAGCAGTGTACAACTATAGCTATAGATACATAGCCGGTAGTATGCATATACTTATAGGTTTAGCTTCTCCTCTCTCCAGCACCGATGCACACATTTGGATTCTCATGTCTCCCTCACTCATCTCCTCTTACCTCTCCCCTCGATCCGAGCCAACAAGCCGCCAGCCAATAGAAAACGTGTGCATGGTTCCTCTGCTGGCCATGATGGATTGGCGCTCAAATCAGCGCCGAAATATCGGCACACTCTTTAACATAGGCACTGGCAATCTCCCTACTTATCCCTGGCTGTACTAGAATTTCGGTTAGTAACTGTCTATTTTTTAATATTTTCGTGTAGACAAAAGAGCTTCCTTAAAAAATATTTAACATATGAAGTAACATGAAATCTCATATAATATCTCACATAAAGTATTTAAGAAGGGATGTAACTGTTGGTACGTAAGACTGTGTTATATTACATTTACTAAATGTTATAAAAATTTGAACCTGTTAAAAAACTAATAATTATAAGCTGTTAAGACGATAAATAATTGTTACGTTTTATATTATCTAATCTTGGTACTTATAATTTTTTATAATATATATGCAAAATTGATGTGAAGTACTATGTATAAATTTCGTATTTTATTGCAATAATATAAAATATAATATGAATATAATGTAAAAAAAAATTATACCTTACAATTTCCCCATTGTTGCTAATTTGTCAAAATTTTTTTGTCCAAGCACTGTGACTGATAAAATTTATTGAAAGTTTATCTTTATAATTCCATTATTATTATTCACGGCCAAAATGAAGCTGAAATATCAGATTCTAAGTCAGTTAATTCATCACGTGATATTTTACCCGATCTTTTGTCATGATATGGCACCTGATTTATCACCTGCCCTCGTGGACAGAGGAGATAGGAAAAAATAACATTAAGGATAAAACACAGTGACTGTACCACCACAACAAATATAATTACACGTACATGCTTGCACTTGTGTGCAGCTAGTCAAAAACAATTATAGCTTACATTTGTTCATTTGTCACAACACGCTGTTAAATAAACATAAATATAAAAGGCAGGTTAGAATAACTTTTATCTTTTTATATTACATTACCGAGGGACTTATGTGGCTTAAACCTTATTATGTAAGTGAAAGCATATAGATATATTTTTACGTGTTGTGTTGTACGCAGTTGCAACTGTATCAATCCAAGTTTTTATTTTTTACAATCTTGTAGTATAAGTACATGACAATACCAAAGAAAACGTATTACTGTACACCAGCATAATATACACTTAAATCACTGCTTCATTAAATTTTGTCCATTCCGGCGATCTCAGTGAAGGACGATTTCTCTCCATCAGCGGTGACACCTGAATAAGGCACATAGTTAATGTAACTTACACTTTTTGAGCTCATCCAAATAAACGGTATAGTGTAATGTATCGAAATCTTTACTCAAAACAGTAAAAAATTTTGTCCCTCAGACTTTGCATGTACTTTAGTTACAAGTGTTCCAACACATGGACTTACTATTAATTTTGAGAATTAATTCTACAAGAACGTATATTGCTACAATTTATGTTTTCCATTCCCACAAAATGGATAAAGGCATAGATATATGTAGATAAATAACTTTTTTAAACTATTTTGAATGATAGCATCGGCTACTTCACCGACACAACAGCCATGCTGTACTGCACCTACTTCGTCTGCCAATGAAGTAAATACGAATATAGAAAATAATTTCAATGATAATTCAGCATATGAGAATATTGATGATGATTTGATGAGTTTTGAGAATACAAGCTTTCAAGATAGCTATTCACATGCAGTATTGTATAAGAGATAGTATTTCTGACGATAGTGGCAAAGAAAGCGATACTAGCAATAACCACTGTGATGATAGTAACATACATAAGGATTAATGTAACAGTAAACTCAAGAAAGATTTGGCAAATGGTCCATACTTACGTGATGATAGAATCATGTTTCCTGAAAGTAATCTAAGTGTTGCTGATGTGTTGTTGATGGTACATGCTTACAACTGCAAGTTTAGTGCAAATATTACGAAAGATATGGTAGACGCCATGTTAGATATCATTAAAATTTGTGCTGGTCCAAAATTTATAACATTGAATCAAAACTGTTTGTCTCTGTCCAAACACTTTGCTGAACCAAAAAGTGATATTAAGAAACTTTATTACTGTCCCACTTGTAACGTTGTCGTTGGTGAAATGCTTGTATCTGATACGTCCAAAAAACCATTGCATTGCAGTAATTGTAATGAGTATATGACCACATTTCAGAATTCTAATTATTTTTTAACGCTTTCCCCCGAGTCTCAATTAGAAAAACTGTTAAATCAGCAAAACATACCAAAAAAAAAACAGTTATAATAATGATTTAGAGAAGCGAGATTCCTACATTACAGACATTACCGATTCTTACCTAAACAAAAAAAATGTTGATCCTGGTTTTATATCACTTAATTTTAGCACTACTGGTGCCCAACTATTTACCAGTGCCAAAAAATTTTTGTGGCCCTTGCATTTACACGTGAACTGTGTCAAAGGACAAGAAAGATTTAAGCACCCTATAATTGTAGCATTACTAGCAGCCCCCCGTCTCGGCTTCGCCCGAGACTTACTGAATGGAACACCGTAGTGTGTTGACATGTAATGCAAAACGTTTTCAGTTAAAATTTAACATTTATTCTTGACACTTCTCAGAACAAAAATCTTCTTACTAAAAACAAATTTGTTCGCAATCCATACAGTTTATTTGGTCAGAAAATAAGCTGTAAAAATTAAAAAAATATAATTATGCTGAAAAGTATCGTGCGTTACTTATGCCATAAAATGATCGTTAAACATAAGGAGCGGTTGATTATCAGTTTCTCCCGTGTAATTTTTGAAAAGGGCTATTTTTTGAAGATGTTAAGATTTTAAACTCCCAAAAATATGTAGTAAAAAAAATTTTTATTACCAGAACAACAAAGTCCTGGAGCTTAATCTTAACATTTTTTATTGCCACAAAAATACAAATATATTTTCTTCTTATTTAAAAATCTGAATTTAGATCTTTAAAGATTCAAGAGATTACTGTGAGGGTAAAATGAAAAGCTGATATCTCACGTAATGGATTCTTTATTTGTCGATTTTGATGCTGCTGTTCCAATCTCGATAAATTTTCTGCGTCAGTTTCTTGACGCCTAAAATTGTATTCATTAGATACATTTGAAGTTTTCCTTCCAATTCACCCTCTTGCAAATTTGTGACCCCTAAAGGCTATTTTCTGTCACTTTTGTTAAGTTCTAATATATTTGTTGGCAAGGTAAGTCGACATCCGATTGCCCTAAAAAAGACCGGTGAGTTTTTTAAGTGAACTTTTTCTTGACTAAAGTTTACAGCAAATTTGACGGCCTGGATCCCTCAGGGTGATATTCTCTGGCCTGCTGTTGAAGACCCAGACTGATCGAGAGAAAAATTACAAAGTCCGAAGCATTGGGGCTAAGTGCAGTGCTCTTTCCCAACGTCTCCTGGCATAACGTCGAAGACGTTGGTGTCTCAAGCACCTTTTTTTTGCAGACTCAGTTGTTTTGATGATCTAAGGCGGAGAGATTAGTAGAGATTGGTTCGTGATGCTTGCCCGTCGGAGACTCTCGTTGGCTTAAGTTTTTTTTTCCTTCATAGCTGTTAGGTACGCCCATCGCAGACCTTGGAGAGGATCGGTGATTCCTGGTTAAATGCTTAAAGTCGAGAGAGTAATATAGGGTCGTCGGTCACCGGGGTTCCCAGCCTTGCGACGAATAACTCCGCTTGTGACAACTGCCAGTGAATGACTAACTTGGTTTAACAGTGGCCGGCTTTACGTAGTTGACGAATAATGTTTCCGGAAATGGTAGTAAGAATGTATTTGTTGGCATGGTAGTTTAAACTTAGGGGGCCCTTAAAACAACCGATGAGATTGAAGGTTAAGTAATGAACGTAAATACTTATATTGGCCCTGAAAAAGGCTAGTGATGAAATTTTTAGTTATTCCTTATTATTATGCTTGATGATGGAGAGCCAGCTGTGGGTAGCTTGACTCTTACCCTCGGAGTCTCTGTGTACGGAGACCGTACATGAGGGAAATACGCCGCTGATCAAAATATATCTCATCTTCAGGTCGTTGCCCGAATAACCACTGCTCATCGTTAGTCGGGAAAGTGGGCCTGGAGAATACCTTCTCTGTAGGTATGCCGTTGGAACGACCACTAAGAAGTTGGCCGTTGTGGCTGCCCGTGCTCTTCAGGGCTGTCTTCCCTGGCTTACATTAGTAGTAAAAAATTCTCTGACGGCACCAGGCCAGATTGTGGTACGGCCACATAACTCTGAAGTGTCGGAGCAGGATGTGATCTGGCTAGACAAGTCGCCTGGTATTCCGCCGCAGACATTATCGGTTAGAAATAAATTGTTCATTAGTGGCACTCATCAATTCTAAAAGTTCCAGGTGAAAGTGAAGACCTAGATCACTTCCCCTTTGGAGAAGAGCGTCATCGGTAACCAGGATACCAAACTGCACAACTTCAGCTACATTCTTAATGCAGCTCGATGAACTGCCAGTCAACGATTGCAGAAAAAAGTGCGACGCTCCGGCCTATTATAACCACACTTATTTGATTCTGTTGCAGGTAGCTTCGATTTTATGTCAACGCCACCTAGCGGATCCTACTGAACTAAAGTGAAAAGCTGGCGTATTTTTGCGAAACTTTGAGCTTACGTATTGCTATTGTTATTAAATTTTTCAAAATAAAAACCATACTAAAACCATCTAGGAAGTGTCAAGAATCGGTATGCAAAATTTCAAAAAAATCGGTTCAGTAGTTTTCGCGGGTTAGCGATTACAACGGTTTTAGCGACTTTGCTTTATATATTAGTAAAATGGCGGACTGAGAAGGAACTAACTCCTGGTTTTATGAAAATGTATGTGTCGATATTAAAAAAAAAAAATGTGATAAATTACTTGTGATTGGTGTACAGCTTGTGGACTATAAAACAAAAGAAATTTATACAAAAAAATTAATTCCTTTTTGTGGTTATGAGGACAGTGAAGATCGACCGACTTTACACAACAGAATTTAATTTAATGGACACTCAGGATGTTCTTGATGCTACCATTTCGGCACATATTTTAATGGGTCTGTGAGGTACCCACTGTTACAAAATGATCCAGACTTTAGAACTTAAGAAAGTCACTTACAAGATTTTCAGACTGTTGTTAAAAGCAAAAAAAGTTCTGAGCGTGGTGTAAAAGGCTCGTTAGTATTTTTATTAATGACTTCTTTTAACATAGTCTGGTATCTACCTGTAGATTACATGCATGGAGCTCTAATGGGCGTCACAAAACAATTATTTACTTATTGAATTATATCTTTTTTACGGTAACATCGGGAACTCTTAGAAGCAAGAACGTCTAAAATAACTTTAAGTCACGATTTAAGGGAGCTCCTTCACGAAAGTCCCCAAACAGAGATATATTATTTCTTGTAAATAAAAGTCTACTGAGTTTAATGGTGGTCTAAATTATATTTCGAATGGGTCAAAATTTTAAGAAATCCAAGCTCAAAGTTGTAACTATTAGCACGTGTTCCTATGGGGCAGCGTGAAAAACAATTTGTTTTTGTTAATAATAAACCTACATTTAATGTCCCAGCAGACTGAATATATACGTTTTGTAGATAAAGTCTTCCTCTGTAATATGCTGTATCAAAAACTGTGGATTAAGGACCATTTTAGCGAGATATTTGTGATGGAAATAAATAAATAGTGTCTGGGAGGTCAGGAGGTCACGTGGGTAGCAGACGTACTTGTTCACCGAATCGCGCGAATTTTCAAAAAGTTGTGATTCGTATAGCTTGAAGTTTGTATGTACCTAGCATTATTTTTATCGAACAAGGAGTATGGAATTAAATAAATATAAACTTTTTGTATATTTTAACGCTTCTAAATATTTTTATATATTATTTTAACAATCCTGGAAAATATATATTTGCAATGACTACCTGGTATAACCTCTTGTTTCCCTTTTTTTCTCATATTTTGTTACATACTTTTTTTCCATGAACTTGCCTTTCCTCCATCCTCTTGAGACTCTATGTGCGTGGTATTCTTTTTTTTTAGGTGGATTAGAAGGACCGTCATCCATTGTTTATCAATTAAATTATGTTAATGACTTACAGATACTAAACACTATGGAGGTAGAGTAATAGCAGAAAGGCATGCAAACATGACAAATATATACCATACACCTATATTGTTACGAGTCGTTTTGTGGTTGTCTGCGGGCCTGCTCTCGTGTGTCCAGGTGGGGATGTCGTCCTTTGAAGGTGTGTGTGTGTATGAGGGTTGCGGCTGGGCTATATAAGAGGCCGCACGTCACGGGATCGCTCTCTTTAGCCAATACGAGCAAGCTCGAGCACATTAAAACATATCATTGTAAGAAGTTCGAAATCGTTTTCTATTGACTTCGAGACGTTCTGGTCCCGCTCTGCTTGGTAACCGTGCCATATTCTTGGGCTCCAGGTGCAGAAAAAAGCGATACAAGCATCCCGCTTCAAGTCACCTCAAGGCCATCGTCTCGCAGGTTCACGGGGGCGCAGACGCAGCACGGTCGCGCGTTGGCGACTCGTTGCAGTCGTATGTAATTATTTACTATTAATTTATATTTTATGACCGTTTCTTTCTTTCTTTATAAAAACGATAGCTCCTGCTGCTACCTTGATTTTTTTATAAATATAAGCCGATTTGAATGTGCCTTTCTGCCTTACCGCCCGTGTAATTATGTAAAATTTAGTCTCACAATATATAAATTTGAAGCGAACTTAAATCTCTTTTTCTTTATTTATCCTACAACATCATTTGCATTCATACATATACTGATTTTTATTGCGTTATATTTCTTTGACATAATTCTATATTCCCGGTCATTGCACTCAGTGGATTATTTCACTTGGTAATACATACATATATATATATATCGATTTTTACATCGCTATACTACACCAACACAGGTAATGTACCCTCGTATGCACTAGACTGGTCAAAACAATAATTAATTTTTCGTACAAAGTTAAACTACACACATAAATATCATTTTTCCCACTTCATATGTTATTAAAAATATCATAATGATTTTCAGACACATTTGTTTATTGAAAAACAAAACTTTATTTTTTATTTGTCTTTGACCTCAGCAGTAGTCGTAGGAGCCCCCTTAAGGCGCAAATTACGACCCTTAAAAAATGTTGCTGAAAATAAGGCTCTAGAAAGGAAAATGTGGCTATTGTTTGTCTGCCTTCCGTGTTCAGATGGAATTTTGGAAACAGAAAAATTTCTCTTTGTTCAGTTTTTTATAAATAGCATTTTTGTATTATTGCAGGAATGTATCTCAATCGAAGAATTAGAACAATGCGAATATGACTTATTAAAATTTGTCGGTGAATGTGAAATCCTTTCTGGATTACGTTTTGTGACCTTTAATGTACACTTCTTATTACACTATTGCAAAAGTGTGAGAAATACTGGTCCGTTATGGGCTACATCAGCATTTCCATTCGAAAATGCTATTTACCACTTTACTAGACAAACCAATGCAACAAATGGGTGCAACAAACAGATTGCAAAGAAATGGATGACTAAATGTAATTTTCAAAATTACATAGAAAATATTCAGTATCACGCTGGTACCGCGTTGGAGTATTGTACATCCGTATTGCGATCTAGAAAGTTAACTTTCAATTGTAGTATTATAGAATGTAGTCCTTATCGGAATTGCTACAAAAAATAAGGAAGTACAAACTTTATAATTTCTTCGAGAGCACTGTAGAAGTAGATATTTTCCAACGTTGTATCTACAAAAATCAATGGTATCATACTGTATTTTAAACATGGGTCACGAAAACCAATGATTCTGTTGTCAGCTAAGCAACGGAAAAAGTTTTGAAATACAGTATTTTCTACGTGTTGTTGACACGTGTTCTATTGGTGTCGTTGAACTGATAGTTGACAGCAATTTATTTAATGGTGTTGGGACCCCAATTGTTAAGCGTTTGTTGCAATTTCACGGAAAAAAAGATAATCTTGAATTCTATGAAATCGGCAAAATAAAATGCAAAAGTTTCATGATTGACACGGGAGAAAAAGTATATATTTCATTTTTGCCAAACAACAACAAAACCCATTAATGTACAAGATATTAGATAATTAGGTTGCAATTATAAACAACTAAATAAGCCGCATGTAAAAGCGAAACATTATCACTATTATGTTACTTTTGATAAAAGCTATATGTGCCTAAGGATAAGAAGTTATTAAAGGATAAATGTCATGTATATATGTGCGTGTGCGTATAAATTTTCTAAGATGGTCAATAACACTAGCCAAAATACCAGCAGGACACTTGTTTAAGGTACATCTAAAATATTGTACACATGCTACGGCTGAATTCGTAAAGCATGAAATAGAAAATGTGCCAGTAAGAGCGGTTAAATTATTGAATCAGCCAATAAGAATTAAATCTTCAAATTTCGTGGCTTACGAATAAAAGTTGGGCATTTATACTAGTCTTAACTGTTATTTTCACAAAGTTTTTCATAATAAGATACGTATTATCGCAGATTAGATAGTCTTACTGTGGTTTTAAGAATAATATGAAAGCTTTTTAAGATTTCAAAGAAAAGATCCGTTACAGTTAAATCCGCTACAGACATTTTATCCAATACAATACAAATCAAAAAATTTGATTTTGAAAAAATATCAGTTAAAAAAGCTATATAGAAATGTCAGCTCATAATTGGCGGTTTCTACCCTACCAATCACTTTTATGTATATTCATCCATCAGAAATTAAACCAGTTATAATTGCCGAGAAAAATTATCAGATTTATGAAGGTGCAAGGTGGTACTTTGTGGAACCAACCTAAGCGCAAGTTAATTTAAATAAAGTATACTGATCACAATGAAATTGGACTTGGATTTCTAAACGCATGAACTTTGTACTTTTGCTTATTTTTCTACATGAAAATGTATGTACACTCATCATGGCTTCATTCGCAAACCACAAAGTTTGAATTGCTAAATTATTCTGTTACGAATGAAGGTTTGAATAGTTGTTACATTTTTTAATAGTTATTAATGCGATAATTGTTTATTGTAATATTGTTATTTTATAGTTGTGGAGATTCCTCATGTTGTATCACAATAATTTCAAGAATAAAAACTTCGTGGTTTGAAAATCAAGCCATAGTAAGTGTACAGTCAGTAATGGTAAAACGTTATGAAAGTAAGGTAGTAGATAAGGTAGGAACTTCTATTGATGGAATAAATTTTTTTCAAACTAAGCATCCCCCAAAAAATATATTAAAAACAGATTTTCTCTTAATTTCATTTGTTGTTCATTATTGTAAGATCGATTTGTGTTCAACTAAATTTTTAAGCTTATACACTAGTTTTTATATGCTTTACCGCAGAATTGAGGTATCTCCATATTTTTCCGTAACGATTACGTAATGTGTGCAATGTTAAGAAACTGTACGATTTATGTGTTGCAGGTACTGAATGAGTCCATGCGAGAAAGAATCCCACCTGAAAATATCCAGGTGGATTTCTCTTTGGGGTTTTGATCATTCAAAGCAGGCTTCTTCGGGTTTTTGATATTTTTTATACCACTGATCTCCTTTTTCTTCCTCTTTGGATACATAAAATTTAAAATAGTAAGTATTGTAAAGTACAAAAAAAAATTATTTATATTCTTCAACGTATAACCTTAGCGGCATTTTTTTCAGCTTTCTTATTCACTAAACATTGATTAACGTTTAATTCAAATCCTTTATCCATCTCTTCTAGTTTCTCTTGTTTGACCTTCTTACTTATCCCACCTGAAAATATCCAGGTGGATTTTCACCTGGAAATCCAGCTGGATTTCCAGGTGGATCCTGGATTTCCAGCTGGAAATCCAGCCATTTCCAGGTGAATCCACGTGGATGTTCCAGCCAATCCAGGTGGATTTCCAGGTCCATCCACGTGGATTTTTCAGCTTTTCCAGGTGGATTTCCAGGTCAATCCACGTGGATTTTTCAGCCAATCCATGTGAATCTCCAGGTCAGCCCACGTGGATTTTCCAGCCAATCCTGGTGGATTTCTAGGTCAATTTATGTGTATTTTCCAGCCAATCCAGGTGAATTTCCAGGTCAGTCCACGTGGATTTTTCAGCCAATCCAGGTGGATTTCTAGGTCAGTCCACATGAATTTTTCAGTCAATCCAGGTGGATTTTCGGGTCAGTCCACGTGGATTTCTCAGCCGATCCGGGTGAATGTTAAGGTTAATATACAAGTTGGATTCCTTAACTAAGGTTATTTTTGAGATCAGATGAGGTTGTTACGCTAGGTAAGTCATGCGATATTTTTATATTTTGTTTTTCATTATAGAATTTATTAACGATGCATGTACAAAATGATCACAAATTGTAAGTTATTTTATTGTTAGTCTTTATTTCGTACTAAATGGTTTTTACAACATGTTTTGGTACAGGAGCGAGTCATAATGATAAAAGTGATCAATCATAAGTTTGTATATAAACACAGATATTTAAGATTTACTCACATAACATACTTTTATATTGGAGATAGTTATGAATGATCATAATGATCTATTCTAAAGTTAAATTTTAAATACTTTGTTAGTTTTCATTCTAAAACTGCGACTAGGCTGCACTCAATGTTTTTGTTTATCTGAAAAAAAAAATACATCCAAAAGTTACAAATTTCCTATGTTACATTTTCGTTTGTTGAAGACGATTTTTACCTTTTTTTATCTTGGTGATCACTGTCTTTATCTCTTCTGTAATGTAGTGATTACATTTGTTAGTTTCATCGATTAGAGTTTGTCCTTGTTGATTTTTCTTTCTTTTTAAATAATACATCAAGCATTCTGTAAGTTTAACAAAATAATTTTCATAATTATTAAAACAATTGGAAACTGTAACACATGCATTTTTTTCATTCATTTCAGATCTATAACCCAAGTATTTTCAAATATATTGTCACTGAACATGATTAATAACTTTACATATTTTCTTGCAAAACCTTCTACATGCTTTAATTCGGAGGGTTTTTTGGGTACTCGCTAGCCCTTATTTCTTAAGTGTTGACTGTGCTACTACATTAAAAAAAATGTGTACAATTACTTACTTTTGATGAATTTTGCTTTCGTAGGTGTTCATTGGTGACGGACGTTAACGCCATTAGGCGTTTTGTTTACGGCATTTCCTGAAATTGATCTTTTAGCTAATTCTTCATTTGTATACAAGTGTCTGACGATTTAGTGAAAAAATTAAAAAAAATTTGTGTATACATGCAAATGGAAAACCAGAAATTTATTTCTGCGATACCAAACATGTTCCGCTATAGTTAAAACCCAATATTTTGCGAAAAAGATTTTTAATTTTCAACAAGAATAGAGTAAATATGTACGTATCACAAAATTTATTGCTCCAAAAAAACTGTTCTTTTATTATGATAAAAATACATTCATATTTAACAAAAACGTTAGTACTGTATCTTTTAAACATTTTCCCATTGCTATCATAATATTACGATTGTTAATATTTCACATGATTATTCAGTTGCTACCTGATAAGAAGGATAATGCCTTATAATATACCCTATACCTTAAACTGATGGTAAAAAGAAGTCCATGAACCATCCACGCAGAAAATGTAGATGAATCTAAAAATTCACGTACACCGGCCTAAAAATCCACCTAGATTGAATATAAAATCAACATGGTTCAGCTGAAAAATTCGCGTGGATCGACCCTGGATTGGCTGGAAAATCCACGTGGACTGACCTGGAAATCCAATTGGATCGGCTGGAAAATCCACGTAAGTTGACCTGGAAATCCACCTGGAATTGCTGGAAAATCCACGTGGATACACCTGGAAATCCACCTGGATTGGCTGGAAAATCCACGTGGGTTGACCTGGAAATCCACCTGGAATTGCTAGAAAATCCACGTGGATACACCTGGAAATCCACCTGGATTGGCTGGAAAATCCACGTGGGTTGACCTGGAAATCCACCTGGAAAAGCTGAAAAATCCACGTGGATACACCTGGAAATCCACCTGGATTGGCTGGAAACTCCACGTGGATGGACCTGGAAATCCACCTGGATTGGCTGGAAAATCCACGTGGATGGACCTGGAAATCCACCTGGATTGGCTGGAACATCCACGTGGATTCACCTGGAAATGGCTGGATTTCCAGCTGGAAATCCAGGATCCACCTGGAAATCCAGCTGGATTTCCAGGTGAAAATCCACCTGGATATTTTCAGGTGGGATAAGTAAGAAGGTCAAACAAGAGAAACTAGAAGAGATGGATAAAGGATTTGAATTAAACGTTAATCAATGTTTAGTGAATAAGAAAGCTGAAAAAAATGCCGCTAAGGTTATACGTTGAAGAATATAAATAATTTTTTTTTGTACTTTACAATACTTACTATTTTAAATTTTATGTATCCAAAGAGGAAGAAAAAGGAGATCAGTGGTATAAAAAATATCAAAAACCCGAAGAAGCCTGCTTTGAATGATCAAAACCCCAAAGAGAATATTTCTGACGTTAAAGGGGAACCGAAAACTGGAGAAAACGTTTCGAAGGAAAAAGTTCTTTGCGATGTCGTAAGTAAAATACTCATTAAATACCAATATGATCGGTTAATTTATGTAACAGTAGGGTTGAATGACCAGCTAACTACTGCACATTGGAATTTTCAACTGTACTAAATGATTAATTTCTTTATGGTTATTGATGTAAATTAAAGAAGTCTCATTTTATCGTAATTTGTAGCATCTAATGTGATTGATACAGAGAAGGTTTTTTTATTTTTTTTTTTTTTAATGTTTTATTATCTATCTAACTTGTTTCTATTAATGCGCACGGTTATAGAATCAGTACCAGTTACTGCACCGGTATCTCCCGTAATGTTTTTATTTTGAAGCTGATATCCAATTTCTGTGAATGACTACGAAGGTTTGTGGGTTAGGTTCGTTAAAAATCATTAAATTACATTACTATGATTCTGGTTTTAACCTTTTTAATGTTACAACATGTTAAAATGTCTGTTGTTTTCCAGTATTTTGTTCTTAATTTGTATTATTGTAGAGTGCACAGTAATAAGTTACTACGCAGTGATTGGGTCATTTGTTCCTAGCTATTATGATTCAAAATAAAACGTTATACTTTTTCACAAGCAGTAATTGAAGTAAACAGTTGTTATCACACGATAAATAGCATTTAAATGTAAAGTTTTTCATTTGGTTTTTTATAAATATTGTTATTTTATAGAGTAAACTCCATCGTGTTAAAGAGACCCATAATACTGGTAACGTCAACGAGGTATCTGAGTCATGCAAAGTTCGTGATATATTTAAAGAAGTTATATTGTACCTAATAATAAAACTGAGGAACCGATAACCCCTGGTTTTTCTCAGGAATCTGGTACCAACTATAATCAATTTGAAACAGAGTTTGAAACCAGCTGTAGAAGATTTCGAAAATGCTAAATCCTCACTTGAAGATGTTCAATTACAAAAATTCGGAAATACTTGAGATCCAATTGTTGCTGCCAGTAATAAAGTGGAAGCAGTAAGAATAACGTTGAGATAAAAAGAAGAAAAAATTAAAAAAGTCAAAAAAAAACAAAGAAAACAATAAAAAGGTACTGTTAAAAGAAATTTCTTATTTGAAGAAAAAGCTAAAAGAAACTGAAGCAAAAGTATTTGAAATTCAAGAAAAATACAATCAAATTATTAAAAAACAAGAGAAAGAACTGCAACAGTTAAGATATATTAACATTAAAATTCAAACTAAAATCCTTGACAAACTAGATGAAGCCTGTAAGAGTTTACCTAATTTGATAAAGAAAATATACTTATGAATGATTATTTATGCAAGCACATTTCCTTTGTTAAGTATTTTTTATTAATTTAAGTAACAAAAAATACTTGTTTTTATTTTACAGCAAGCGATGTTACCAACTACTTTGATAAGATAGCAGGAAATGACGCTAGTGTTGGTTATATTCGTAAAAGTACTGGCGAAGTAAATATATTTTTATTTATAATTAATCAATAAAAATTAAACGGCTGATATAATAATAAACACTATTGTAACTTTTCTTTTAGATACATTGTAATAACGGTATTTTTATACCTGAAATTCATTACGACAACGCTGTAAATATGGCCATTGGAAGAAAATGTGGAAGCTCAACTTTTGTAAAAACTATTGTACTTAGTATAATAAGAATCGAAGAACTCAAGAGGTGCAGTGTCAGTGGCACTGGTTGTCGAAGGACTAAGTCTACGCCCAAACCTCACGTAGATAGCTCACGGTTGAAGGCCGTGAATAAAGGTATACTTTATTTTTATCGATATAGAAAGTAATCATAAAATTGAAATGAAAATCTAAAATTTTACAAGTAGAAATTTTCACGAACTTTCTCAAGAAAGAGAAAAAGTATGATGTAGTAACTATCCACGTGGAGACCAAAACATTTGCAAAGTACGTTTCGGAAAAAATGTGGGACCTGAGTAGACCATCAACTCCACGTTCCAAAACGTTACAGAAAAAAAAAAAAAAAAAAAAACCATTGGAAAAAAATCATGAACAAAACAATAATACGAAAAGATCGACCCTGGATTGGCTGGAAAATCCACGTGGACTGACCTGGAAATCCACCTGGATCGGCTGGAAAATCCACGTAGGTTGACCTGGAAATCCACCTGGA
>NW_019379453.1:1229153-1240249 GCF_000648655.2 Copidosoma floridanum | reverse complement strand
TTTTTTTTTTTTTTTTTTTTTTTCTTTTTTTTTTTCATCGCACGCACCTCTTTTTTACGTATGAGGTGTATACGCTTATACCTACGTGTTTTTTCCCCCTCGCTGTCAGGTACCCGCACTGTTGATCGTAATACTGCGTTTATAGGTCGAGGGGAGACTGTAATTGCGATAGAGGGCTACTAGATGTAGAACATTTGGGTTCTTTTCTTATTGTATCGTCGCAAAAAAAAAAAAAAAAAACCATTGGAAAAAAATCATGAACAAAACAATAATACGAAAAGTTTAAATAAGACTGAAGTAACTTCCGACAAAAATGCTAGTAAAGATAATGAGATCGATAGTCATGATATTACTGAGGGACATGAGAGTGATAACAGCAAAAATCTCAGTCAAGGTAATGAAAGTGATAATAGCAGTGAATCCAGTTCTAGTAGTGATAATGAATCAAGTGATAAAGCAGAGTAAAGAGGATTATAATAGAATTAATTTTTTTTACCTTTCAAGATTAATGATAAAACATATTTAGAAATGGGTCGTGAAATATTAACCTTACATTCTATATTTTTTTAAGGTTTCACTAAACTTAGTGCGTTTGTTTGACATAATATAATGACAGTATTTTTTGTAATTAGTCAGTAAATGTTATTGGTGATGAATCAAAGATATAAAAGATAAAATAATGTGATCATTAGAATAGATTAATCCAACTAACTATGTACAAAATTAATTATAGAAGTACTAAGCGCGTCGTATTTGGGACAAAGAAATAATTTTTTATTAAGCTTCAAGTTACGAAATTTAATGGGTACGCGTTTATTTATGGATAAAAGAAAAATAAAGTAAAAAGAGTTATAGATAACATTGAAAAACATATTAAATAGTATAGATATAGTAGTTTTTGATAAATTGATCAATCATACATTTAATCACGTAAAACATGAACACATATTTTCAAATTAAAATTTTGAAGCAAAGATTCAAATATTTTATAATGGGGGATATACATACTATATGGTGTAAAACTAAATCCAGAGGGCACCAGGACCCGCCAGTCCTAATTTGTGGATGTACAGTGTATTTGTGAGTAAAATTGTAAATATGTATGTGTCAGTATCGATAACCGATAATACCGATCAGTGACGTCAGTCACTGTGTTCATCGACAGTGTCGACACACATATTCACAGTTTTATTCACCAATACACAATACATCTAGAAATTAGGACTGACAGGTCCTGGCACCATCTGGATTGAGCCTTACACCATACATCCCTCGTGAAAGCAAAGTGCAAGAAATTATCTGTTAAGGAATAAAAAATCATATTGAACTAGTAATTAAAAATACATAATAAATGTATTTGGAGAGAAAATGATCACACAGCTAAATATAGTCTTATTCTAGAAATATAAGTATTTTGTTAACAGAAACATAAACATAAACGTTCATATTGTATGCAAAGTTAGTTTTTTTAGTGATGAATTGTTAATGCACTAAAATAAAGTAGTTACCGAACAATAAAAGAACTAAAAGTTAAATTATCTTTACAACAGAAAATAAAAGATCTTACGTTTCGTTTCAGCTCATAACAACTAAAATTTTGTTCAATTATGTATACATGCATATCATTTTTCTTAACCTCTCAAAAAGATGAGCATTATCCGTTGGTGTCTTGCGTAATTTTGATGGGTTGTAAGCCAATTGTAGTTTTTACTGTATGAAAACCGTTATTCAAAAATGAACTGTATTGAAATTGATTTGACATTTGTATAATAATTTTTATTAAATCCTGATAAACACATAAAGGTGATTTTAGTACTGTACATGGTCAAAAGTAAGTTTTCATCGTCAAACTTAATATACATTAAGTTACATTCAAATGTATTGTTAATACTTAAATAACAGGTAAAACAGGTGAGTATTACGTTGCGTTGAAAATAATAAACATGTCATGACACCGTACGTTATCTGGAAGTACGAACTCCGTTAGATGGCGCTGATGCTGATCTCAAAGTCATATTAAGACCACGTGATACAGAATGGCAAGTACAAAACTTGCTTACAATATTAGTAGATTAATATTATATTATTGTTAATGTTTATGAAAATTTCGTGTTCTACAATAAAAATATTTAAGTAAATTAAATATGTTAATGGCGGAGTAAGGCCTTTAGAAGAGTGAAGCATAATTTTAAATTCAAATCATAATTATCATATTCGTGTTCATCATATCATAATATAGAATATGATATATACCTGCAGTATTAAGGGGGCTCCTTCACGAAAGTCCCCAAACAGAGATATATTATTTCTTGTAAATAAAAGTCTACTGAATTTAATGGTGGTCTAAATTATATTTCGAATGGGTCAAAATTTTAAGAAATCCGAGCTCAAATTTGTAACTATTAGCACGTGTTCCTATGGGGCAGCGTGAAGAACAATTTGTTTTCTTTTATAATAAACCTACATTAAATGTCCCAGCAGACTGAATATATACGTTTTGTAGATGAAGTCTTCCTCTGTAATATGCTGTATTAAACATTGTGGATTAAGGACCATTTTAGCGAGATATTTGTGATGGAAATAAATAAATAGTGTCTGGGAGGTCAGGAGGTCACGTGGGTAGCAGACGTACTTATTCACCGAATCGCGCGAGTTTTCAAAAAGTTGAGATTCGTATAGCTTGAAGTTTGTATGTACCTAGCATTATTTTTATCGAACAAGGAGTATGGAATTAAATAAATGTAAACTTTTTGTATATTTTAACGCTTCTAAATATTTTTATATATTATTTTAACAATCCTTGAAAATATATATTTGCAATGACTACCTGGTATAACCTCTTGTTTCCCTTTTTTTCTCATATTTTGTTACATACTTTTTTTCCATGAACTTGCCTTTCCTCCATCCTCTTGAGACTCTATGTGCGTGGTATTCTTTTTTTTTAGGTGGATTAGAAGGACCATCATCCATTGTTTATCAATTAAATGATGTTAATGACATACAGATACTAAACACTATAGAGGTAGAGTAATAGCAGAAAGGCATGCAAACATGACATATATATACCATATACCTATATATTACATCGCTATACTACACCAACACAGGTGGTGTACCCTGTACCCTCGAATACACTAGACTGCTCAAAACAATAATTAATTTTTCGTACACAGTTTAACTACACACATAAATATCATTTTTCCCACTTCATATGTTATTAAAAATATCATAATGATTTCCAGACACATTTGTTTATTGAAAAACAAAACTTTATTTTTTGTTTGTCTTTGACCTCAGCAGTAGTTGTAGGAGCCCCCTTAAGGTCAGTATTTAAAATATTTAGCACCGCAGACGTGGAGAGAAAGTTTGTATATAATATATGTTTTGTTTATTTTGAAAACAGTACACTGTAGTAGTAGTACACTACAGATATATACACTGGTAGTAGTAAAACACTACTGTCGTCTGCTTTGTTTGGTATAACTTTGAGACCAGCATCAGCGCCATCTAATGGGACTCGTACTTCCGGATAGTATACCGCAAAAATTTGATGCATCATGATACATAATCGAGTGGTATAAATAAACTTATAAAACATAATAAGATTTTATGTCAATTTTATACATACTTTGAAAAAACTATAAAACACAATACGTCATACATTTATATCGGAAAAAAATATTTCTATTTTTAGAAAACTGAGAAAAACTTATATTAACCTAGGGGTAAGTGCACCTATCTCCGTGCTCTGCCCTATTACCGTGGATTTTGAAAAACTGATGATTACTTGCTCAAAATAAGAAATGTTTCATATAAAATAATTTTTCAATTTTAGTAATCTAAAATGACGTTAATGTAGATGCAATTCAAACAGAAATATTTGTGTATATTTTGAGTAAATAATTATTTTCCACGGTATTTGGTACAAAGCGCTCATTAACTGATTGTGTACGTATTTCCGCGGAGAGCGTACGTAAACATAACCCTATACATCCGCGGTAATACGTGCACGGTAATAGGTACACAACCACGGTAATACCAGCATACCGTTTTTATTCGTTTTAAAAATATTCTACTGCAGTTTTAGCTTCATAAAATTTTTTTTAATATTCCGTAAGAGATTACGTAAGATTAAAAAAAAAAATATTCCTAAAAATTTTGGTTTACCATTTTTTATGGTGCATTTAAGTTGGAATTTTCAGTGTGTGCCACGGAGATTGGTACACTTACCCCTATAATGATAATATACAATTATCCTGGAACATTTGTAAGTATTTCACTAATAATTATATCAGATTTGTGTGCTAAGACACATATTTTTCCTCATTTAATTTTTTTCAATCAAGTCCTACCGGAACTATCCGATCGGGGTGTCACACAAAACATGATGATAATTTTTAACTTGTATATATTAGGAAATAAAAATATTTTATTTACCTTTCATTGCTTATGTATAGTTTTTTTTTTATTAGCTATGCTATTTTCATGTCACCGACGTTTGTTAAATTTATTATTTGTTTAATTTGTACTTGGTACCCTACGGGCACTCAACGGTTTATTCCTGGTAACTGGAACCTAGAAAGCCTGAACCTGCTAAGAGAAGCGCACCTGGTAACAGTTTGTATACTGCCCGGAAAGACTGCCGGAAGAGGTCCGGAGACCAAACCTTACGGCACCGAAGCTGGTCCTGCTACCGGCTAGAATGTGTATTTCTATTCGGATTATTTAACCTGTAAACAAGGATGGGTATTCCACAAAATTTTCAGTATTCTACTGTAGATTTGTAAGAAACTGTCAGCAATGTAGAAAACTTTAAGAAACGTTGAAAACTGTACAAAACGTAGAAAACGGAATTGAAATATTTTGTCAACCTTAAAACGATACTTAATTAAATATCAAAATTCTCTATATAAGCTTATAAGCTTATCAACTGTACATTGTTGAGATACAGAGGAAAATGAATCGAGAAAGGTAAACTAAATACAGATAAGGACTTGACTAAAAAAAAATACTTGCACTTCAAAGCACCTAAAATTTTAATTCAACAACTAATACGTATCTTACACTCACTTACTAGACTGAATTTATGTGCATTTACTTGAAATGAAGGTTATGAAAGTGGCGAAAACTTCATGTAGAACTGTAACTCTATGTAAGAAAGCCTCAAAATTCTCTATAGTATTTCACGTGTCTTCTACACGTAAAAAACTTACCTTTTCAACAACTGTTTTTCTATCTTGCCATCCTGTCTGTGAATAATAACGCAAGCGCCTATCCCCACACAACCCAGGGCACTTACTTGTCACTTCATTTGTTTATAATATATAAAAAAATAACGCAAGCGCAAATCTCCACAAGTTCTGCAGCACTTAGATTATTCTATTTATTATAAATAATTAAAGTGACCAGTAAGCGCCCCGGGTTGTGTGGGGATAGGGGCTTGCGTTATTATTTTATTAATTATAAATAATCAAAGTGACTAGTAAGCGCCCCGGGTTGTGTGGTGATTGGCGCTTTTGTTATTTTATTTATATTATAAATAATCAAAGTGACTAGTAAGCGCCCCGGGTTGTGTGGAGATTGGCGCTTGCGTTATTTTATTTTTATTATAAATAATCAAAGTGACTAGTAAGCGCCCCGGGTTGTGTGGAGATTGGCGCTTGCGTTATTATTCACAGGTAAAATAAGTATTTTCTTACAGTTTTGCTGAAGCTCTACTCTGATTGGCTTCGGAACTTGTCTAACAGAAAGTTCGGATAGCGGTGGGGTGTGGGGGTATGCAAAGATCCTCTTTGCCAACACTCAGCGTTGGGTTAGGCGGATTCAATATCGGAACTTTTTCCCTAGATCGTATATATAGCTATACGATCTAGGGATAATGTTCCGTCGAGCAGACAGCACAGCAGTAAAGGGGCATTGCCAAAGACACGCGGAAATTCAAAATTGTAATATCAATAACACAAGCGCCTATCACCCGATGACCCGGGGTGCTAACTGGCCACACTGTTAAATAAATAATTATTAATAACACAAGCACCTATTACCTTATGACCCGGGGCGCTTACTGGCTACTATTAAATAATAAATTATCAAGGAATAACAAGAGCACCATTTAAAAAGATCTTTGTCGTACTAGATAGGCAATCAAAATTGTGATATGTTTACATATGTAATCGATTAACTTTTTATTATTTAATAGTGTTGCAAATAAGTGTCCTGGATCATCAGGAAAAAGGTCCTTGACATATTTATTAATAACTATTTATTTACTAGATTTGCAATTAGTGCCTCAGGTTATATGGTGATAGGTGCTTATGTTATTAATAATTATTTATTTGAAAGAGTGGCCAGTGAGCGCNGGGGACTCTGTTAAATAAATAATTATTAATAACACAAGCACCTATTACCTTATGACCCGGGGCGCTTACTGGCTACTATTAAATAATAAATTATCAAGGAATAACAAGAGCACCATTTAAAAAGATCTTTGTCGTACTAGATAGGCAATCAAAATTGTGATATGTTTACATATGTAATCGATTAACTTTTTATTATTTAATAGTGTTGCAAATAAGTGTCCTGGATCATCAGGAAAAAGGTCCTTGACATATTTATTAATAACTATTTATTTACTAGATTTGCAATTAGTGCCTCAGGTTATATGGTGATAGGTGCTTATGTTATTAATAATTATTTATTTGAAAGAGTGGCCAGTGAGCGCCCCGGGTCATTGGGTGATAGGCGCTTGTGTTATTAAAAATTATTTATTTATTAGAGTGGCCAGTTAGTGGCCTGGGTCATTGGGTGATAGGCGCTTCTGTTATTAATAATTGTTTATTTAACAGAGTGGCCAGTTAGCACCCCGGGTCATTGGGTACGTGATAGGCACTTGTGTTATAATATTACAATTTTTAATTTTCACGCGTCTTTGGCAATGCCCCTTCACTGCTGTGCTGTCTGTTTGACGGAACATTCTCCCTAGATCGTATGGCTATATATACGATCTAGGGAAAAAGTTCCGATATTGAATCCGCCTAACCCAACGCTGCAAACACTGCCTATCCGTTATATGTAACCGTCTGTGCTGCCACCCTCGCACTCCTCGCAGCCACCTACGGAAATCAGCGTTGGCCGCGATGCCCGCGATGGTCAAAAGTTTGATGCCGGCTGCAACCTTCTTACCTTCAGAGCGTTTCATTATCTGTGCCACTGCCAGCCAAGCTGTGAACTATCGCTGTGAACTATATATAGGTATACGAATATGCGTACATCAGTGATAGTTAACAGCTTGGCCAGCGGTAATGCTGATAAAGAAGCGCTCTAAGGCCACGGTCACATATACCCGTTCGACCGCGTCCGCACGCGTTTAACGTCCGTCAGAATCGTGTCTAGTTCTTTACTGCCAACTGTAAATGAAATAAGTCCTAAAAATATCCATTATATCCATACGTTTTTGTAGATTATTTAAGGCTTTCACGTTGGCAGTGAAGAACTAGGCACGATTCTGATAAACGTTAAATGCGTGCGGACGCTGTCAAACGTGTCTATGTAACCGTGGCCTGAAGGTTGCACCGCACAAAGCATAGAGGTGGTACTTGGTAGTGTTGGTACCACCCCACACGTCTTATTATCTTGCACCGTAGTGTAAACAAAGCCAAATCGTATTGCAGAGGTAGGAGCAAAGTAATTTAAATCAAATTGATTATTATTTATCGATGTTTCAACGATGAAATTGATATTTCTAGAAAGGAAAACGTATGTTGAATGAAACAGAAGTATAATTTTGCTCAATCGTGTCTTATAGTTAAGATAAAAATACAATTTTTTTTTTTGAGGCTGTATGCTTTCAGAGCTAAGCCGAATGAGATGTAGATTACCTGAATGATGTAAGAACTGTCACGATATGACTCCCTTCATGTGCATGCATACCTTTCTTACATACTTAAGGTAATCTACACCTCATTCAGCTTAGCTCTGAAAGTGAAAGCATACAACCTCACAAAAAGAGAGAAAATATTATTTTTATCTTAATGATAAGACACAATTAAGTAACACTATACTTCTGTTTCATTTAACATACGTTTCCCTTTTATATAAATATCAATTTTATTGATCGAATATTGATAAATAATAATCAATTTAATTTTAATGAATTTGCTCCTACCTCTCCACCTGAAAAAAAAAAAACGGAATTCCATGTGTAATTACTTCTGTAATACCTTCAGGAAAGCCATGTGGCATTACATATGGTTTTACGTATGGCATTACATATAAGGGGTTTTGGCTTGGTAATGCCATATGTAATTCCATTTGAAAAAACACATAGAATTACAAATTGGAAAAAAGAAAAAAATTTTGTCATCTAGAAATAACTGCAGAATACTGTACTGCGTTATTTACTGTAAACAATTAGTGTTACCATCAGGATGATAACTCCAAAACAAGGGGATTCAAGTTATATTTCAGGAAAAAAAAAAAAATAAATTGAAAAATTAAATTTTTTTATGTAGATGTAAAATCAGCTGAAGCCCCTTGTTTTGGAGTTATCATCTGAATGGTAAGCAATTTGTGAACTGCAAATAACTTATTATGGTATTTTGCAGTAATTTCAAGATGATAGAATTTTTTTTTTTTTCCAATTAGTAATTCCATGTGCTTTTCCATATGATATTACATATGGCATCACTAAGCTAAAACCTTTTATGCAATGCCATATATGTAAAACCATGTGTAATGCCATATGGCTTTCTTGAAAGTATTTCAGAAGTTATTCTACGTAGAATTCCGACATTTTTTTTCAGGTGGGTCTGCAATACCATTCGGCTTTATTTAGATATATTAGGTCTTTTTCGTAGGTGGCCGCGACGGCGGCAGCACAGGCGGTTACACATAGTGAATACGTACTAGTAGATTCCTAATTTTAAATAAAAAATGTTGATTATTTCCTCTACTAACTCATCTGCTGACAGTGATTTAAGAGTACTCTAGCCAAGTTAGGCCAAGTTGCGCCCTGACCAGCGCCCCGTTTTACTGCCAAGTTTGGAGCTAGGACCAATGTGGGATCTTGGCAGCCAAGCTTAGGCTTGACCTTGGGTTTTGTCCAGTAACGCTCTTCGACAACTTACCGACAACTTAATTATGTCTTACGATATCTTGCGTCATGTTCAAGTTGTCGGTAAGTTGTCGGAAAGCGCTACTGGAACACACGGCTGGACGCCTTGACCGCTCCAGCGCGACCAGCGCTCCTTGGTTTCAATTTCCATTGGGATCAGGGATAAGTAAATGTATGATTCTCCTAGTTTTATACCGTAATTTGTCTCAAACTGTGTGAAATTGTATGAAACGTCGAAAACGTATCCAAGTGTAGATAACATTAAAACGCGGCAAAATCACGTGAAAAAGGTTAGTATAACTGTGATATTTGATCTTGATTGAGTAAATTACTTTATTTTATTGATAGTCTTGGAAAAATTTTCTCTAAAACAAAAAATAACGTCAATTTTTCACTTACAACCGTAGGAAAATGTAGAAATGGACCCTCGAGAATTTGCAACTTGAATTTTTTTTAATTTTATGGGACAAACATGATTACAATTTACTTATTTATTCAGGAAAAAAATCATTGATGAAGAATTGGCAACTTTCTTTTATGGTTGTAATGTACCATTTGTAAATGTTGAATCAGAGTATTTTTTAAATTTGACAAGATTTAAATTTGTACTATAGACAGTAGCCAAATAAAAACAAACAATTTAAATCATTAAAGGTTACGAGTTTGATACAATTTCATACACGTCATAAACAGTAAAAAAGTTCAAAATTTTTCAACAGTTTCATACAGACTTTTACACACGTATGAAATTACATTTTAGACATCGAGTTTTGTACTTACCCATCCCATTGTGGGATACACGCTAGATCACGTGCTAGATCGCTAGATGATGTGTCCCATCCCCATGTCTCATTCTGCTCGTGCTTTGGCATCGTACCATCGTACGTAAGATCAAGTAGTCTATATTTTTTGTGTGTCTATGTCTATAGGGGAAACAAGAAAAATTCAGTTTTCTTCTGCAGGTATTCAGCATGGACATGTAAGAAATAGACTGCTCATCTTGTGTACGGCGATGAAGCACACGTAGAAAGAGACACAACACCAAACGTGTTTATTTTTCTCTGTCGCTCGTTGCCAACGGTGGGGGTCAGTAAACTAAGTCTAGCTGATGCAACCTCCCCACCGTTGGCAACGTGCGAGAGAGACAGATACACACGTTCAATGTTGTGTCTCTTTCTACACCGAAAGAAAATTGAGAGTAGGATCTTACTAATTTTTTCTGTATCAAGAGACCCCGATTACATTAAATGCTAATACTACGAAATTTGGAATATACCAGGTCGGGAAATTTCGAAGTGTTCTGTTTACAAATTAGAAGACTCGCCGTACGTATTAGGTAGCGTCAGATGTCGACGATTCGTTGGACGCAGAGAGTACGACGCTGGAAGCGTCAAACGTCGGAGTTGGTAAGCTGAGCTTCCCAACTTGGGAGAGTAAGAGCTCGACATTAGTTGAGGTCGCTCGATCCTATTATCGAGCTATAATACTTCGGCATTGAGTGTAAAAAGTATGTAGGTAAACCAATTCAAATACACTGATGGGAGAGAGGAGTAATATGTATAATATGTACTTGGCATATTACGGTGTATTGGCGTAATGTGAATGAGGGGGTATATCTATTTTCTCGTTTAGTGTTTTGAGAATGAAATTTGCATATGTTTTCGAACCTCACACGGAGAGACTTAAGGTGGCTCCTCACTATAAATCCCACAAGAAGAGTAAGCATCCTGCAACACAGCTTTTCATTGGCTGTGGAGGTTCTTGACTAAAAATGGATAGGTACCTATAGTCCCTTCAAAAAAAGTTTAGTCACATCTACACCGTTGACCTATATCGTACAATATAGTGACCCGAGCAGACGTATGTATACAAATCTGACAACATAACCCTTGTATGTAAAAAATAATAAGCTGACGATAAGTACCTAACAAAAAAGACAATGCCCCCGACAAATCGTCCTGCTCGTCGTACGAGAGGAAAAAAA
>NW_019379453.1:1211848-1223211 GCF_000648655.2 Copidosoma floridanum | reverse complement strand
GTTTGTTTATAATTTTTGTAGATTTTTATAAATACATTTATTTTATAAGATTTCACACTGTAATAATAAGATTTAAAAAACTACTCTTTGCTAATGCCAATAAAATACTAATGTGAGCATAAATTTAATATTATACTATTACAACACGTATAATTCATTTTTTATTGGCATTACTGAATGGAAACCGACGGGAAGGTGGCAGTATTTTTCATCAGGATAGGATACATGCAGGATAAAGGGCATGTTAGATATTAGAACCCCAATAAATCCGTACTGATCAATGCAGTAAAAAATAATTAAATAAATAATATTTACACTTGTAATAATAATATACAAAAAGTATTTACACATTTTTGCATTAGTATTTTATTGGCATTAGCCAAGAGGAGTTTTTTAAATCTTATTATTACAGTGTGAAATCTTATAAAATAAGTGTATTTGTAAAAATGTATAAAAATAATTAACAATTAAAACGCAATAAAATAAGTATGAAAATATATACCTGAAAAAAAAGAAAAAAAAATGGCATAGGTCAGATTCAAAGCACACAGCCCAAAAGCTAATCGAGCATTCTTAATAACCGCTCAGCTATCGAAGACAAACATTCTAACTGAGTCATTAGCCATATATGAAGTGTTTAACCAGGTATGAGAGCTTTAATTCTATAAAATTGGAAATTTTTATTCAAATTTTGTTGTTTTAATTATTTTCTAATAGAAGATTATTGTTTTAGTGTGTATTACTCGGAATTCCGCTGTGGTCTTCTATACTTAAAGAGTAGGATATATTCTATATTCTCTGGTAATGTATAAGTTCTTTTTCATCAGAGCTTAGGTTACAAATATCTGCTCTGTTCCCCCACGATCACCACTCGTGGACACGACTATACCTATATACACGAAAGGGGGCCAACCAATCAGAGGCATGCAAGAGAGAGAAAGGTTGTACTGCTATTTGTCTTTTGTCTTTCTCATCTCGTCTCGCGGTCGGAGCATACAATGCTTCCTCCATGTATATATTCTCTAAGGTAAAAACTCTTGATTAGTAAAATTACGTATATTCAAAATTGAGTGAACCGTGCGTATTGGGTTTCGTGAGTGAGTTTTTATGCATACACGTTTTTCTGTTATTCGTAATTTATAAATAAATAAATATCCAAACATTTTTTAATACGGAATAATTAAAGAAAAAGAAAAAAAAAAGACTCTATCGAGTCTTGAACTCATGATCATTGAGTATAAAATAGAACGCGTACTCAACTGAGCTAACACTCAGTATGGGTGATTAAACTTAAAACTTATTTATGTTCATAGTATGTACCAGAGCTTAACCTTTTCTTGTGTATGCTTCCGTTGATAACATTTTAATTTTAGTTTTGTATACCCTAAGTTCAACCTACTTGGATATTTTACTTTTCCTCAATTTTTGAAGAAAAGCTTTTAAGCGTCGGCCTACAAGTGTAGCAGGACTCTAGCAATTCGTTGGTTGAGTTTTTATTTATGTTTGAACTTATAATGAATCAAAGTATGTGATATCGCACTGGGTAACTGAAGATCAGCTGCTTGGGATAAGTCCTAAAATTTGTATATATATTTATATATCGACGGCTGCGACGAAGACAATTACAGAGTGCTGTTACCCCATTTGAAATAACATGGCGTGACGTCACGCTGTGATTGTCTTCGTCATAGCCGTCGATAAATATATATATGTATATAAATTTCCTCTCATTTATAGATATTTTAGTCTCTATATATACTTTTTACACTCAATGCCGAAGTATTATAGCTCGATAATAGGATCGAGCGACCTCAACTAATGTCGAGCTCTTACTCTCTTAAGTTGGGAAGCTCAGCTTACCAAGTCCGAGGTTTGACGCTTCCAGCGTCGTGCTCCCTGCGTCTAACAATTCGTCGACATCTGACGCTACCAAGCACGTACGATGCGCCTTCCAATTTGGAAACAAGATACTTCAAAAAATTTCTACTTGATATATTACCAAGTTTGGATTGATGTCAGTCGTATTCTGAAATTTTAGAAGTAAGAAATTCATTGAGCTCGGGTATTTCCAAGGTTGGAGATATCCTACGTCCAAATTTCTTTCAGTGTACTTGTGCTTCAGCACCATACAATATACATAAGAACGAACAGTTTATTTATATATGTCTATGGTATTCCTCAGTCAAAAATTTATAGCTATTAATATGCCTATAATTCATAGCTATAATTATAGCTATAACTACCTATAAAACAGCTATAATTATGTATAAAATTCAGCTATAAATATAGCTATAAACTACAGCTGTAAATTTTTCATTAATAATGAATAAAAATTAGTTTAAAATCAGATTTTTTCAACATATGTCGACCAGTACAGATGGTATCATCCGTATGAGAACAGTAAAACTGGGGGCCTGAAGTATAATTATAGCTATAAATTTTTAACTGAGTCAGCCCATTTGTACATAGAGAGGGTCTAGCTAGGGCAGGGTGTAAGATTACTCGAAGTACTTCGTACCACCTCTGCCGAGTGACAATTATGTAGCAGTACCAAGTTTTTTACCGGATGGATCAGTGTCGAAAAGATAGCATATAACATGTAGAATGTATTCAGGTATATATGTGTATATATATAAATAACCGTTTCAATGTGTATGTATATATATACCACCTTTTTGACACTAATCCACCTGGTGGCGAACTTGGCACTGCTACAAAATTGCAACAGACTGCACAAAGCATAGAGCCTCTATGATAGAGGTGTCACTTCACGCATGGTGAGTCTGATTGATTACTTCTAGTTGGCCCCGGGGGTGGCGCTGGCAAGCGCTTGGGGCCAAAATGTAAGGACTGAAGACCACCTGTTATCTTGCACCGTGGTCTAGGGTCTTGGTCTAGGGACTGTGTGGTAGACAGGCCGCCATGTTCAGCACTCTATTTAGAAACTGTAAATCTGTTTGTATTGCTCACACGTTTGATGTATGTCACTCATGTGCCGTAAAGCTCACAGACATGAGATTCCGAGACAGTAATTAGTTGATTAGGATTGTGTTCGAGTTGGTCCTAAATATGGCAGAGCCAACCCGATCGGAAAGCTTAAGAGGGCTTCATGTTGGGCCTACATTGGTTACTTAGTTACCTATGTAGGTCCAAATAGGGCAAAAACGTAGAGGTAGATAGCGCCGTGTAGTGGGGCATTATGTTGGGCCAATATTGGCATCCCAATTAACCTATAAAGGACAGGGTTAGTAAAATGAAGAGAGGTATAAAAATAAAATTTAATAATTAATGTAGGCGACGCATACAAGTCTAATTCGTAATGACATTTGTTAGCATAATTTATTTGCAAATTACTCTCATTATTAAATACTCTCACTTCATTGATTATTCCACGCTTCAAAATTTTGTTTACTCACGAACTCTTTTCAAATTTAACAACAATAAACCCTATTCTTTGTCACTTGTAGTAATTTATTGAAATAATAAAACTTGAGTAAATTTTCGTATTTCATACTTGATATGAGTATATTAGAAGTTCATGCATCTGCCACACTGTATATGTATATCTTTGATACGGTCAGATCATTATAGACCAAGAGCTGAGAGCTGAGACCAGAGGGTGGCCAAAATTTTAACCAGTCACTATATACCCTCACCAGAATTGAGGAACCTTATGACTCGTGGAGATCCGAAATATTTCGGTCATATTTCATAGTGATGAAGATTTATATGGTAATTATAGTACTGCCGTATAATCTTTTTTATTAAGCTGCGGCTGGTTACTAAAAAAAACTATACAGCACTACTTTGATTACCACATAACTCTTCACCACTATGAAAAATGACTAAAATATTTTGGACCTCCACGAATCCTATGGTTTCTTAATTTTGGTGAAAGTGGCGGCTGGTCAAAATTCTGACCTCACTTCGGCCTCAGCTCTTGGTCTATTACACACTCCTTATTTTATTCACTACAGCAGTCTTATGTGTCCGTGTATCTTAGGGCTCGGGCACATGGAACCGCGTAAAGCGTAAAGCGTAAAGCGTATCGCGTAAAATTATAGGATGGAAAAGTTAGGTAAGGTACGCTTTACGCGAAAAAATTTGTCATCGCGCACATGGCAGTAAAAAATACGCGCGTAAGTGTTTTTAAACCTATCACAGGCTGTATTTATCACAGTGAGTATTTCGTTGGCTTTGCACATGCTGTCTCGCTCGCACTTATGGCAAAAATAAAGTTAGGCCAGTATTTTTGTACCCATGAGCGCGATGACAAATTTTTTTGCGTATAGCATAAATAAAGTATGCAAGCTGTAAATACAGTCAGCAGCTAATGTTAACAACAAAAGTTACAGTATCAATTGTATACTTAATCGAATTCCTGACATGGATGAAAAATAAATCGTAAGAACTTTGGGCAAGTTGTGGAAAGTCTGTAGTATACGACCTACGCAATGACCCAAAGTTGCAAAGAAAAAGTGAAAAGTGTAATGATTAAGCTGTATAAAACGTATTAACGGCTCTCAAATAAAATGAAAAAAACAAGTATATACTTAAAAACTTTTTTTTCGACATGTACGCATGTTAGAATTCACTTGCGTTGAGAACTTCGAAAGCTTTTTTTGTTGACAAGACAGCAGATTGGTCAACTCCCCTCTACTTCACACTTACGCGATACGCGAGGCTTTTACACCTTTTTTATGTGACCACAAAGTGGCGTATACATAACCTTCCTTACTTTTACGCGATACGCGACACGCTTTACGCTTTACGCGGTTCCATGTGCCCGAGCCCTTATGTACTTCGTTAAGTAATAAGTAGTAATCATATGAAGAGCATCATAAGTATGTGTGAGGATCAGGAATGCCAAAGAGATGAGCGCGCGAGCCACTTTATATTTTAGTGTAGTCTAGTTTGAGCATCTATATACTTTTACGACAGTGACGATATCAACGTTCGTACTTCCAAGTCTTAAATCTTCACGGGCGTACCGTCCCTGACTGAACGTTACTTCCAGGTTCAATGCGTATGGCAAGCCAGGTGAGCAGAGTGAAACCGGAGGGTAAATAGATTATAAGGGTGTATTATCAAGTATGGATTATATGCAGCTGAAATGAAGCTGCCTTACACGCTGACAATACTATTTATTGAAGTATTACTGCTAAAGACACTTTTACATGTTTTACTACTTGTTTTATGTATCCTCTTACCGAATAGCTTTTCTGCTTGTTGGCAGAAAGTATTACCTATTCTCAAGCCAATCCAATAGTTTC
This sequence comes from Copidosoma floridanum, assembly GCF_000648655.2. The sequence goes on along the minus strand of NW_019379453.1, from coordinate 1,217,938 downwards.
CTATTGATGAGTTGCTATCTAAGGAAACTCCTAGAATGTAAGAGCGCGCGCAGCCTCACAATTAGAAACAAGTATTAAATTAGTTGTTTGTAATAAAGACAATGACTTTTTCTCAACGATTTAATAAATACTGTCATTTGATGATTTATCAATTAGTCAGCTAAGTGTAATATAGACTGATCAATTATATGATGAATTAACTAATCATTTATCACAAGTATGGGTTTTTAATTGTAGAATACTGTTTCAGTGATCATGAATAGGAAAATATAGCAAACTTGACATCTGAAAAGGGAATTGGTTTCATTTAAAAAGGTCACTTAAGCCTGACATTAAGAAAATACTGATGTATGTTACTTATAGAGTTAAAAATTCATCAATTAAAAAATATTTTAAGTTATGTTACATTAGGTAAAAAAACTACAAGTACCATAGAGATTGCAGTACACCTTTAGGATTCTTTACTCTTCAGAAAACCACAAGTGGCTTTCCATGTTATTGTAATGTTTAAGAGTATTTGTTAATTGAAAGTTTTAGTGTTAATATAGCTGATAACATATTTAATTGATTAACTCATGTAGAAAGTGATAAATGCCTGCTTAAATTTTTTCATTGCGAGTATTTTTTTCTCACAATAGTTTTAAGTCACCTTTATGAAACAAGTTTATAGTGTATCAATTTTTAGGCTTTTATTGTAAACGAGTACATACAGCCTTGTTTAAGTAAGGCATATTGTTAAAGTATTGGTTACATATTAACATTATTGGTGACACATGCTTTACATTCTTTGATGCAGTGTATTCAGTTAGTTGACTCTGTGATGTTATCACAAAGACCACTTCAGCGAAGAATCTAAGTGATAGGCAGTTTTGTTGCGAGAAGGTCGCCCCCATCCTTTTACGAGGAGCATTGCTTGGTGAAAAAGCACTTGTCCAAATTCACAGAGGCATTTGCTCGGAAGCGTCGCACTGGTTGGGAATCGACTTGCGTCTCCCGCGTGTTAACCCACAAACCATATCCGACCGAGCCACTGCGCGCTCTACAAACTTGAAGTCATTTGGTCCATGAGAAGTTGATCATAACTTTGTGTTATCAAACGACCTGATTAAAACCTTGTGTATTTATTAAATTTTTTATTACAAGAAAGACTGTATCTCCTCATAGAAAGAGAAGGATCGTGATCGAATCTCATGAAGTAAATATCTTATATGCAGTAAATAACTCACTTAATATAAAAAGTAAGAAATAGTTCAGATCTCATAGCATCTACACGTTAACTCTCAAGTTGCAGGAAAAATTATAATAATGTTCGTCATACAACTACCATCATTGATAGTTCCGGTTGGTTGGAAGTTGTGTGGCGAATGCTATTTTGTCTACCAAGGGCGTTGTATAGGTCAAATTGTCATGAAAAATACCTCGAGGCAAAAGAATAGTATCGAGGGCTTCTTTTTTTTTTTCCTGGTGTGCATGGAACTCATTTTTTTTGCACACCCCCTCCGAAAGTGCTTTATATCTGACCTGCTCCAAAACAGATAATCAGCCCTTTCAGCGAAGGTATGCAGAAAAATAATATATGCAGCATGTTCGGAGGATGAGAAATGTCCTAGATTTCACGTTATCCCCTCGGCTTCGCCTCAGGCGTTTATTCACGTGAAATCCGCGACATTCTTGAACTCGCTCACTAGGTGCGTAATATATTATTGTAAGTGAATATAACCTTGTATATTAAGCTATAGCACTAGGGGAAAGCAGTGTGTCTAACAACCAAGAGTTCTCGCGCAAGCGCACAACGATTTTACTCCAGTGTTGGCTTCAAGATGGCGAAAAGTGGTCCCCCCACCACTCTCCCGTCTAAGAAGAGTGGCAGGGGGACTGCTTTTTGGTCGCAGCTGCGCGACAGCCAAAAACGTCGTCTGTTACGACAGCGGTTCTCAAATACTAGTCACTAGTCATGTATGATGTAGCTATATATATACATGTGTGTATATAATATGTACCAGATGATTGTTGCGCTATATAGTGGTTAAGTGCTCTGTTGTCTGTTCTGTCATTCCTGTCTCCTGTACCGGTGCTGATAACTGAGATACCAAGAGCCAAGCCAACGTTAATGCTGGTACTTATAGGTACTGACCAATGGCTTGACCTTGACTTCTCTTCAACCAACTGTGGCCTTTTTCACCAAGTCAAACGATGAGGTGAGCAAAGATACTATTTTTAGTGCTAGCAGTTTGACAAGTAGCTGCTAAGCAGATCTGACAAGTAAACTGCATATTTCAGTTATAAGCCCAACAGTGTTTGGTGAGTTGCAGTGCTTGTTTTTTTATTCTCTTTTTGTATATTTTTTTGTCTCTCTTAAATTTGTATATAAATCAAGCAGGACTTTAACGTGGGATTGCTGACAAACGAGTAATTCCCACAAGTTTCCAATCATAAAGTTGTGATTTACTTTTCCTGCAATCAAATCAACCAAAACNTACTATTACAACACGTATAATTCATTTTTTATTGGCATTACTGAATGGAAACCGACGGGAAGGTGGCAGTATTTTTCATCAGGATAGGATACATGCAGGATAAAGGGCATGTTAGATATTAGAACCCCAATAAATCCGTACTGATCAATGCAGTAAAAAATAATTAAATAAATAATATTTACACTTGTAATAATAATATACAAAAAGTATTTACACATTTTTGCATTAGTATTTTATTGGCATTAGCCAAGAGGAGTTTTTTAAATCTTATTATTACAGTGTGAAATCTTATAAAATAAGTGTATTTGTAAAAATGTATAAAAATAATTAACAATTAAAACGCAATAAAATAAGTATGAAAATATATACCTGAAAAAAAAGAAAAAAAAATGGCATAGGTCAGATTCAAAGCACACAGCCCAAAAGCTAATCGAGCATTCTTAATAACCGCTCAGCTATCGAAGACAAACATTCTAACTGAGTCATTAGCCATATATGAAGTGTTTAACCAGGTATGAGAGCTTTAATTCTATAAAATTGGAAATTTTTATTCAAATTTTGTTGTTTTAATTATTTTCTAATAGAAGATTATTGTTTTAGTGTGTATTACTCGGAATTCCGCTGTGGTCTTCTATACTTAAAGAGTAGGATATATTCTATATTCTCTGGTAATGTATAAGTTCTTTTTCATCAGAGCTTAGGTTACAAATATCTGCTCTGTTCCCCCACGATCACCACTCGTGGACACGACTATACCTATATACACGAAAGGGGGCCAACCAATCAGAGGCATGCAAGAGAGAGAAAGGTTGTACTGCTATTTGTCTTTTGTCTTTCTCATCTCGTCTCGCGGTCGGAGCATACAATGCTTCCTCCATGTATATATTCTCTAAGGTAAAAACTCTTGATTAGTAAAATTACGTATATTCAAAATTGAGTGAACCGTGCGTATTGGGTTTCGTGAGTGAGTTTTTATGCATACACGTTTTTCTGTTATTCGTAATTTATAAATAAATAAATATCCAAACATTTTTTAATACGGAATAATTAAAGAAAAAGAAAAAAAAAAGACTCTATCGAGTCTTGAACTCATGATCATTGAGTATAAAATAGAACGCGTACTCAACTGAGCTAACACTCAGTATGGGTGATTAAACTTAAAACTTATTTATGTTCATAGTATGTACCAGAGCTTAACCTTTTCTTGTGTATGCTTCCGTTGATAACATTTTAATTTTAGTTTTGTATACCCTAAGTTCAACCTACTTGGATATTTTACTTTTCCTCAATTTTTGAAGAAAAGCTTTTAAGCGTCGGCCTACAAGTGTAGCAGGACTCTAGCAATTCGTTGGTTGAGTTTTTATTTATGTTTGAACTTATAATGAATCAAAGTATGTGATATCGCACTGGGTAACTGAAGATCAGCTGCTTGGGATAAGTCCTAAAATTTGTATATATATTTATATATCGACGGCTGCGACGAAGACAATTACAGAGTGCTGTTACCCCATTTGAAATAACATGGCGTGACGTCACGCTGTGATTGTCTTCGTCATAGCCGTCGATAAATATATATATGTATATAAATTTCCTCTCATTTATAGATATTTTAGTCTCTATATATACTTTTTACACTCAATGCCGAAGTATTATAGCTCGATAATAGGATCGAGCGACCTCAACTAATGTCGAGCTCTTACTCTCTTAAGTTGGGAAGCTCAGCTTACCAAGTCCGAGGTTTGACGCTTCCAGCGTCGTGCTCCCTGCGTCTAACAATTCGTCGACATCTGACGCTACCAAGCACGTACGATGCGCCTTCCAATTTGGAAACAAGATACTTCAAAAAATTTCTACTTGATATATTACCAAGTTTGGATTGATGTCAGTCGTATTCTGAAATTTTAGAAGTAAGAAATTCATTGAGCTCGGGTATTTCCAAGGTTGGAGATATCCTACGTCCAAATTTCTTTCAGTGTACTTGTGCTTCAGCACCATACAATATACATAAGAACGAACAGTTTATTTATATATGTCTATGGTATTCCTCAGTCAAAAATTTATAGCTATTAATATGCCTATAATTCATAGCTATAATTATAGCTATAACTACCTATAAAACAGCTATAATTATGTATAAAATTCAGCTATAAATATAGCTATAAACTACAGCTGTAAATTTTTCATTAATAATGAATAAAAATTAGTTTAAAATCAGATTTTTCCAACATATATCGATCAGTATGGACGGTATCATCCGTGTGATAACAGCAAAATTGAGGGCCTTAAGAATTTTTGAACAATTTTTTTAAAAATTCGAAATTGTGTATGATTTCTTGTTTTTTTTCTACTGATTCAAAAATACTTCAGGCCCCCAGTTCTACTGTTATCATACGGATGATACCATCTGGACTGATCAATATATGTTGAAAAAATCTGATTTTAAACTAATTTGTATACATTATTTGTGAAAAATTTACAGCTGTAGTTTATAGCTATATTTATAGCTAAATTTTATACATTATTATAACTGTTTTAAAGGCATATTAAGGGGGCTCCTACGACTACTGCTGAGGTCAAAGACAAACAAAAAATAAAGTTTTGTTTTTCAATGAACAAATGTGTCTGAAAATCATTATGATATTTTTAATAACGTATGAAGTGGGAAAAATGATATTTATGTGTGTAGTTAAACTTTGTACGAAAAATTAATTATTGTTTTGACCAGTCTAGTGCATACGCGGGTACACCACCAGACCAGACCACCTGTGTTGGTGTAGTATAGCGATGTAATATATAGGTATATGGTATATATATGTCGTGAACAAGTACGTCTGCTACCCACGTGACCTCCTGACCTCCCGGACACTATTTATTTATTTCCATCACAAATATCTCGCTAAAATGGTCCTCTCATACCTGGTTAAACACTTCATGTATGGCTAATGACTCAGTTAGAATGTTTGTCTTCGATAGCTGAGCGGTTATTAAGAATGCTCGATTAGCTTTTGGGCTGTGTGCTTGGAATCTGACCTATGCCATTTTTTTATTTTTTTTTTTTTCAGGTATATATTTTCATACTTATTTCATTGCGTTTTAATTGTTTATAATTTTTATACATTTTTACAAATACACTTATTTTATAAGATTTCAGACTGTAATAATAAGATTTAAAAAACTATCGCTGGTAGCACCGTCTTTGCAATTCTAACGTACTTCTTGCACAAGATTTACATTGACAGTGAAATTTATTGTGTAAGTCTGCATCTATCTAACGTAATTCTGATGCACGACAGGTGAGCAAGATTCTTGCGTAAGAAGTGCACAAATCTGACGATCAGTCGAGTGCGTTATTTATCTTGATTTGACGCACTTCTGATTGTGGCAGATTTGCGCAAGATTTGGGTGCAGGCGAGTGCGCAAGACTCTTGCGTAAGAAGTGCGCAAATCTGATGGTCAGTCAAGTGCGTTATCATTCTGACTTGAGGCAGTTCCGCTTGCAGCAGATTTGCGCAAGATTAGCGTGCAGGCGAGTGCACAAAATCCTTGCGCAAGAAGTGCACAAATCTGACGATCAGTCGAGTGCGTTTTTTGTCTTGACTCGACGCACTCCTGA
>NW_019379453.1:1186134-1203451 GCF_000648655.2 Copidosoma floridanum | reverse complement strand
TTAACCTTCATAATTTACTTCATTTGAATAATTGTAAAGACCATCTGCCACAACTGTACTATATGTTTGGAATATGATGAGCTGCGCACTTGTTAACTTTGAGCAAGTCTGAACTTCATTTTTATTATTAACTGTGTGATTAGCATCACATGGCACCAAGTTTTCATGAGAGCGTTGAGTGACTTTTCTCTGTACCTCTATTGTGAACAATAATTATTAAAAAACTCTTTACTACAGCCTCTGGAGCAACTGGAATTCACAGCCATTCGATGATTTCAGAGATTCAGGTACATTTTCTTGTCAAACTTCATCAGCCCTTGATTTTTCTTATTATCCTCTAAAATTGTGCTTGATAAAACCAAATTTTAACCTCTTGCTTCTTGATAAGTTTTTTTTATGTTTTGGTTGATTTGATTGCAGGAAAAGTAAATCACAACTTTATGATTGGAAACTTGTGGGAATTACTCATTTGTCAGCAATCCCACGTTAAAGTCCTGCTTGATTTATATACAAATTTAAGAGAGACAAAAAAATATACAAAAAGAGAATAAAAAAACAAGCACTGCAACTCACCAAACACTGTTGGGCTTATAACTGAAATATGCAGTTTACTTGTCAGATCTGCTTAGCAGCTACTTGTCAAACTGCTAGCACTAAAAGTAGTATCTTTGCTCACCTCATCGTTTGACTTGGTGAAAAAGGCCACAGTTGGTTGAAGAGAAGTCAAGGTCAAGCCATTGGTCAGTACCTATAAGTACCAGCATTAACGTTGGCTTGGCTCTTGGTATCTCAGTTATCAGCACCGGTACAGGAGACAGGAATGACAGAACAGACAACAGAGCACTTAACCACTATATAGCGCAACAATCATCTGGTACATATTATATACACACATGTATATATATAGCTACATCATACATGACTAGTGACTAGTATTTGAGAACCGCTGTCGTAACAGACGACGTTTTTGGCTGTCGCGCAGCTGCGACCAAAAAGCAGTCCCCCTGCCACTCTTCTTAGACGGGAGAGTGGTGGGGGGACCACTTTTCGCCATCTTGAAGCCAACACTGTTTTACTCTCTCTCCGACCAAGCTGGCAGTGGAGGGAGAGCTTCCCCTACGTTTACCTTTCACCCAAGTTCCCTTCACTCTTAACAGCTTAAATATAATCTTACACCATATCATAGGGGTATGATCGTCTTTGGTCTAGCGGACTACGTCTTTAGCCCGCGCACAGAATCTGGTAAAATATATTAACGATTCTTGACCAATGCAGTTTTTTTTCTTTTTTTTTACTGTTATTATTCATCCCGGTATCTTTTTTTATAACAATCGTTTTATTTATAAACTAATTTTTTAAAAGCATCACATTTGTTGTTAAAAAATTATTTAATCATGAATTAAATGAATAATTAGGATGAACATAAAACAGTTTTTTGGTTTGGTAAGTTAGTGATAATATTTCTTACTTGTAAATAAACTCAGTCTTTAAGTATAAAAACGTGTTCATCATGTAATAACATGTTTGTGCAGAGAATAATATGATACTGTTTCCACACCACTTTTTTGAGGGATTTTAATTTTTCCTTAAAAAAAAAAAACGCACCAAGATACTTACCGCAAGGTGGTGTGGAAACAGTGTCATATTATTCTCTGCACAAGCTTGTCAATACATGATGAACACGTTTTTTTACTTGAAGAGTTGGTTTATTTACAAGTAAAAAATGTTATAAACTTACCATACTTAAAAAACTGTTTAATGTTACTCCTAACATTATTTAAATAATAAATTGAAATTATAGGATTGAACACTAATTTTTTAACAACAAATGTGATGCTTTTAAAAAAATTAATTTATAAATAAAACGACTGTTGTAAAAAAAGATACCAGGATGAATAATAACAGTAAAAAAAAAAAAAAAAAAAAAATGCAGTGATCAAGAATCGATAACATATTTTACCAGATTCTGTGCGCGGGCAAAAGACATAGTCCGCTCGACCAAAGACGATCTTATTTCTATATGGTACAAGATGATATCTAAGCTGTTAGAGTGAGGGGNAAAAAAAAAAAAAAAAAAAAAAAAAAAAAATGCAGTGATCAAGAATCGATAACATATTTTACCAGATTCTGTGCGCGGGCAAAAGACATAGTCCGCTCGACCAAAGACGATCTTATTTCTATATGGTACAAGATGATATCTAAGCTGTTAGAGTGAGGGGAACCGTTGTGCGCTTGCGCGAGAACTTTTGGTTGTTAGACACACTGGGGGAAAGGAGGGCACGGGAAACATCCTAAATTTGAGTAAACTCATATTTATATCGATTTTTTTGAAAAAAAAAAACCGTATTTGTTATCAATGTTTATAAATGAAATTTCACTAAAATAAAAATTTTAAATTAACGTATTTGCTTTGTAAGAATAAAAATAAACAGTCGTCATAATAGAGCATAGAAGAAGGTCACTACGGAGCGCGCAACGTCATGCATGTGGGGAACAGAAGTCACGTGGATCTCTCTTCTCCTTATTTCAAAAAATTTTATTATTTCTTTGGACATTTTTTATATTTTTTCGCGTTTTATTACCAGTAGCTCATGAAGTTTAAATATTTATGGCAAATTCTCGTATACAATATTTCATAACAAAATAATACTAATCAAGTTCCTTTAAGGCCATTTTGAATTACACAAATTACATTAATACTTAAATTGTCATGTATTATTAATAATATTATCCAGAAAATGCATAATAACTATGATAGAGTGGTTGTAGCTACCATCTCATTTTTGCATTATCACGGCACCATTTTTCACACAAGCAATCGCTTGTATTGATTATCCATGAACAAAATCATGTAAAGACTTTTGTCTTTACTTTTATAACGCACCATTTGTCTTTTTTGTCCAAGGAACTTAAGTCTACTTAACTAATATCATCATCTATGCTATGTCGCAGTTACAGAAGTGCAATTGAATTCGAGGTTAGAAAAATCAGCTGATTTTTTATATACAGCTCAACTCGATGTGCACCGTGACTTGCTGTGCCTTACGAGGGTGACAGTTCTGTGCCCAACTTGGATCCTTTTTGTTATTTATATAAGTATTAAACTACTCGTCTGTGAGAAAAAAATAAATTTCGATCTTCCAACTTGCCCGTAGTACCAATTCCAAAGACCGTTAATTATTTCCTTTTTTTCCATTCGTTACAAATTAAGTATCGCATTCAGTTTTACAGCTCTAAATTTCATTCAAATTTAATTTTACTTTTTATTCCATAAAAGATTGATTTATTTTCGTAACAAAGATACATGTAGTAGATCGTATAAGAAATAGTATTGAAATTTTTCAATTAATTTTTCAAGTTTATATAGCGATGACTGGCTAATCCAATATTAACCTCAGTGCCCCTCTTCCTCCTTCTAAGTTGAGTTTTCCATTTCTAATGAGCACTATAGTTTGTTACTAATTATTCGCTAATTTATTGTCAAATTAAAAAAATTTGTCGCTTCAGCCAGTTAAAAGTAAATCGATGTAATGCTAGTTGGTATCAAGCAAGTATCTCCTAGTAATGACGTGTAGCAAACAAACGGAAACATATATTAGTCGCTTATTGGTCGCAAAAAGGCAGCGCTATTGGTTTCGAGCATGAACCTGTAGTATCAAATGCACCTAGTCTGTAGATATCTTCAAATATCTTAAAAAGTAACCCTTCTATAAAGGTACATTCCATATATAATGGGGCATTCCACATAACCCCACACTGCCCCTCCACTGTCCCTCATCACAATTTTTTTGCCCCCCACACGATTTTTAGATTGCTTCAATGTACTACCATTGTTTGCGTGTAATTTTTTTTATAATTTGACTACATAATATAATCATTGATCGAAATGCTTGTTTTATTGTTATTTTTGTAGTCTACAATTAAAATGTAGTTATATGCCTAATTATGTTTTTAAAACTACCAATCTCTGTCAGAGGCAATCATGTATACATAAATGGTTGCTTATGGCGCAAGCATTTAAGGGCAACATAAAAAACTGAAGTAGCAGTATAAGAACCTGGCTTATAAGACCCTAACGCGATCTTATGATTTAAAAAAGATTAATCTATTAAAATCAGCTTCTGTTGCTTCAATTTTTACCAACATAAAACCTTGCGTCTTCTCGCTCTGCGATACGTAGGGTGTCATGGCCAAGGCGGTCCTGAAACAACGCACAAAGACACTTCAATTACTCACCAATGATCGCACTGGAAATGACGCGAATGGCACTGCACCTGAAACGCAAAAATATCACCGCTTAACGACGCTCGTGGCTCGGCCAAACCCAGCTCTGCTCCTGGAGACTTTCACCTAGAGGAAGTCCCACCGGGGGTAGCTCGTCGGGAGGCAAGCTACTTTCCTAGGGAGAAACGATCGGTGCGGCCTGAAAACGATGCTATCGGGAAATAACATGCGATTAGTAACAAAGAAAACGGTGGAGGCGGAATTACTCTAGATAATAGAAATCACTTAATTTAACACAAAAAACGCATACACGGGCATCCAGGCCCGGAAATCTCAGCGCGATCCGGCGCTACGCACGTGGCACGACAAACACGCTTCTCTTTCTCTTTCTCGCTCTGTTCTATAGTTCTGGTGCGTAACAGTGTACACGTTAAAATTTTGGTGCTCCTGTTTTCTACATAAAAATATACTAATACCTCCGTTGGAGTGCTTATTTCCCAGGTGTATCACATTCCAGAGCTAGGTAGGCTTTCACTTTACGATTTGGGTGTTCTCGGCCTCTTGGAGTCTAGAGATTGAGCCTTTTGAAAAGCCGTATTACCATAAGCTAGACAAAATACACCGGCTGTGCTACTGTTGGGTGTGCGTCGATTGCTAGGCAGTGGATTGGTACTGTGTCTAATTGTTTGGGTGCCTGGATTTAATTTGGCATAAATTCTGAGGCCTACAATTATCGCCTGGTTCCAAGGAGGTATTTATTTGTTTATTTTGTTCGTCAAAATTACTGTTTTCATCATCTTCTGGATGTCTTAAGAGCACCAGGTACTGTTATTGCAACGTAAAGGGCGCCATCTTTAGGGGCTAACTGTGTGAAAATTTTGTGTATATTTATCACCTGCCGATGTATATCTAATATGCTTACTAAAAACATCAGCCATTACCGGTATTCGCGGTCGATAGTCTAGAGCGGATCAAATATACTGTAGTGCGCGAATTTCGATACCATTAATACAGATTAGCTTATCAACACGGTCTTCTATTATAGTAGTGCCTATATCTTTCATATAAATCTATTTATTATTGTTTACGTCCTGTATCCGTATATGAATTCTACGTTCACATGTATAATAGCTCTATTTTTGTTTTACTTATATTTTATTGCATCTTTACTTTCATTATTGTGAAATTTTCAAAGAAAAGAAAAAGAAAAAAAAAAATTTCGTATTTTTATACTTATTAATTTAGGCCTTGATAAATTATTGAAAGGTCCACAGACGAGCCTACTATTGGGGCAAATGAACTACCCATTGGATGGGAGAACTTTACCACTTCACAGCAGTTTGCAGCATTATTTAGGTAAATACTCAAGTCAAATACAGTTTTTGAGCAACGTATAAATCAAGTTGAACATAAAGTAACGGTAAATGCAGATGAGATTCGTGAGTTAAAGGCAGAAAATGAGCGCCTGAAGGCTGAACTTGATCACACTAGGGATGTTCAAAATAGAGAATTCGAAAACCCAGAGTGAAATTAGTCGTACTAGTACCACAATCGTTACTTTGAAGTCAGCGATGTCTCGTGATTATATCTTAAAAGCAAAAAAAAGTTTTGGGGAACTTAGATTTTCTGTGATTTATTCCGATTTCATAGGAAATAATGTAGTACAGTTATATGAGTTACTTCCTCGATCAACCTATGGGCTTTTGTTACAAACCAAGAAAAAGGCCAAAAATTTAGGATACAAGTTTGTTTAGGGCCGAGGAAGGGAAGTGTATGAGCAGCGAGATCAAAAAGCTATGCGTCAGCGTATTTTTCAGAGTGCGATCTTGAGTCGTTACAGGGACTAGAAGCTGCGGTGCACCCTGCAAATAGTAATTTTAAAGATACTGGGCTCCTTCGCGTTGTGCATTTAAATGTTAGTTCGCTGCGTGAACATATAGAAGATGTTCGGCATCTTATCAAATACTTTGATGTAGATATAATGACATTAACTGAGACCTGGTTGAAGCCAACGCAGTGTTCTTCCCTATTTAAAATACTAAACTATAAGTTAGCACGAAATGACAGAGGTTTGAAATCAGCGAGAGGTGGGCGTGAGTTTGTTCAGGGTGGATGTGTTGCCTTCTATTTGCGTGATAGTATATCCCATCGGGCCGTAGTGTCTCCTCAGATCACTAGGCTGAATGAGACTGAGTATTTGTTGTTGGATGTCAGGGTTGGAGAGAGCCAGCGAGTGCTGGTCGCATCGGTGTATCGTCGGACAAAGGGGGACGTGCTTACGAAGTTTTTTAATGTATTTCAAAGAATATCAACTCGTTTTTCAAAAGTAATATTTGTTGGAGATTTAAATTCTGACCTACTAAGTACTGATTATTACTCGTCCGACTTACGTCAGCTTATATTAGAAAACTCCTTGTATCTTGTGCCTTTTGGTGCGACGCATCGCCGTGAAAATACTCATACTTGGCTCGATGTTATTATAACTGATTCTGAGGAATGGGTTGTGTCGTCGCGCTCGCCTGATGCGCCATGTATAAATAGGCATGATTATCAGCTGGTCGACTTAAGGATTGCAGGAGAACCTCGTATGCCAAATCGTTTTCGCCGTGATTTTCGCCACTTCTGTGTTAAGACCTTTTGCTCTAACGTTATGGCTTCTTTGCCAGAGTTAGTTAATACCCAGAAGGGTACTAATGTTGATTTGTTTCTTGATAAATTTGAAAAGGTTGTTCTTAAAAACTTAGATATTTATGCGCTGATTAGGGAGCACCGGGAGCGTAGGCGTAGGGCTGCTCCATGGTTTTCTAAATCGTTGAGGGAACGATGTAAACTATGTGACCGGATGTTTGCCTTAGCTAGGAGAACTGGCGACTCAGATCGACCAATTCAGTATAGACAAATGCGTGCTGTTCTTAAAAATGATATATGGGAGGCTCGTGAGAGCTTTTTGCAAGGCTTATTTGAGCGTGAACAAGATCAATCTCGTTGCTGAGATCTCATGCATAGGTATGGTTTGATTGGAGAGATGCATGGTTCGCCATTACACATCATGTTGGCGGACTCCCTCGCGGATCATTTCTCGGCTATGACGTCTGTTCATCCTCTGTGCAATGACGTTCAACTGCATGAGATTATTTCTGGTCATTCGATTGTTCAATCAAGATTCTCGTTTTTACCAGTGACATGCGTTGAGGTGGCACAGGCCGTAAGATCGGTGGCTACGACGGCCCACGGTCTCTCGACAATTCGCTTTCCCATTTACCCTTGAGGAGCTGTTTGCAGCACTTAAAACTGCTGGCACAATTTGCACACTTTCACAAACCCCTTGACATCATAATACATTCCCCGCCAGTAATACTCACGAGCTACACGGAAAGACCGAGATCATTGAAAATCCCCTACTACAATATTTGATCGTAAGAAATACTACACCAACGTTATATTTTTTGCTTACTAACACAAGAATTTTTAGTGTCACCTTAAGTGGTCTTAAATTTCGTGCCAACTATATAGGTTTTAAGATATCAGTACAAGTATTTAGTGACGGTGGTACGGTTTTTTCCCTTATCAACTGTAGCTATGAAAAATAGATGTATCCAGTAGGTGTTTACGACGTACTATAGTGCGCAGAGCAGTTTTTTTTTTTGTGGTATGCATTTTTAATATACCTCTAGGTACATTAAAAATTATCCATATTCATTGTAATATTATTTTTATCATAATAAATGTATGTACCAGCGTTAAAAAAATAAGTGACAGTTAATTAGGATACTGGTGCAGTGATGAATTGTTAATGTTGTTACTATAAATATCAAAAGTAACCTCAAAGTGGATCATGGATGACTTTGTTAAAAATATTTTAGTGAGTTGGAAATTACAATGTCTCACTAATATTTTTTCATGAGAGTAAAATTATTCAATTACTTATTTATTTACATGAGATAATACCGTACTTAGTGTTCATATAAACTTATACCTAACGCAGTAGAAGGAGATTTTACATAACATACTTGAGCGTAGGTTTTAGACAGACGTGGTACGGGAAAAAACCTTACCAAGCTATTAAAAACTCGTAACTGAATGTAGTAGGGGATTTTCAATGATCTCGGTCTTTCCGTGTACGCGATCATAAGTCTTCTCGATCCCCATATATCTGCTCGATGGCGTACAGTGTGTGTCGGTCATGACGCGTTCCTTCCGGTACTACCAATCGCCACTTTTTCTCTCGATGCGTGATCGGATCTAACAACAGATTTACCCGGTGACGATAAAGTCTCCCGTGCTCAACGTGCCAGTCCTTATACTTAATTACTAACTTTAACTTACCACTCGTTGCAAGTCTTATCAAAAGCAGCTATTTCCTTCTCTTCCCCCGATAATCGAGATAGCGCGTCTGGCACGTGGTTCATGGCACCGTTACGATGTACACAATTTTAAAGTCTCACTGTGACGTCTCTAACGCCCATCTCGCTAATCGCCCAGTTGGCTCGCGCAGGTCCTTGATTCACTTTAGAGAGCTGTGGTCGGTAATTACGGTGAACCGATATCCCTCCAGGTAGGGTTGTAGCTTTTTAAGAGCCCAAATCACCACGAGGCACTCCTCTTTTGTGATGCTGTAATTTTTCTCCGGGGGTTAGCACCCGGTTCACGTACACGATCAAATGATCGCCATGCTCATGCTCTTGGGCTAACACCGCTCCGATAGCGTAGTTACTTGCGTCGGTCTGCACGGTAAATGGTTTGGCAAAGTCCGGTCGCGCTAATACTGGTGCATCTATTAAAGCCCCCTTTAATTTATCAAAAGCTTCCTGCTGCTCCCCTTCCCGTTCCCACACTTGCTTTTTACGCAATAATTTGAGTAACGGAATTTTTATTTCCGAGTCGCGATCGATAAACCGGCTGTACCACACGACCATCCCCAAGAATCGGCGCAATTGTTCAACATTCCTAGCAGCGGGCTATTTGAGCACTGGCGCAACCTTATCAAGGTTGGACCGCAATCCGTCTTTATCTGAGATAAACCCCAGGTAGCTAAGTTGCGATAAACAAAACTCGCACTTCTCAATTTTAATCGCTTAACCGGCCTCAGTTACCCGGCTCAAGACTATCTCTAAGAGACGTAGGTGTTCATTGAAATCGTCGATTGCTATGATTATATCGTCTAAATACCCGAAAACGTTTGGTTGTAAGTTCGGTCCAAAAAGCGCGTTGATGAGTCACTGGAACGTCATCGGCGCGTTGATCAAGCCAAACGGCATTTGTCGGAAATGCCACAGCCCCGAACCTGGCATCGAAAACGCGGTATACTTCCTACTCGAGGCTTCCATTGGTATCTTGAAATAAGCCTGCTTCAAATCAATCATAGATAAGTACCGTGCATTACAAAGTCGATCTAGAATGGAGTCCATGCTCGGCAGAGGGTAGGCATCGCAAGTCGTAACCTTATTCAAGTCGCGAAAGTCGATGCAAAATCAGTAAGTCCATCCGGTTTCTTTATTATCACTGGGGTGCTCTTGTAATCGCTTGACGATTTCTCGATTATCCCCTTACTATACGTCCGCTCGACTTCCTCTGTCGATATTTCCTGCATCCGCGGCGACATGCGTCGCAGCCGATGTTGAATTGGCGTACGTTAGATTACGTAAATAACATGCTCGATAAGTCTAGTTATCCGTAGTGCTTCCGTGGCCGTTGATAACACTTGCACGATAAATTGATTCACTCGATCTCATTGATCACTATTCACTTCCACGATACCAGCGCATTCCGCGAAAATCACTCTTTCGGGTTCGTCGCTCCTTCCTACAAATGAGACCCACGACCCTTCGTCCGCTCGCCATAGTCTTTTCCCGAAATTAGCCTCGACGTCGAATTTTTGGCAGAAATCCATCCCCAAAAGGACGTCTTGGTCGATGTTGGGCACATTTTTTTAATATAAGGTACCCCCCTCCGATCCGATGTCGATTTGTGCCTTTAGCACCCCCCGTACGCTAGTCACCCCCTCCCACTTACGTTACGCATCGCGGAGTTACTCGGCAACAGGCGATTTTTAAACTTCTCTGCCACTTTAGGCCCAATTAATGAGGAGGTAGCCCTTGGCTCTAATAAAGTCTTGTAAACGTGATCTCCTACCGACACGCGAATATATAGTTACGATTGTTGTCGCTAACGCTGGCAAAATTTTCTTCACAAAACTCTACGTGCAAGCCCTCAGCAAACTTAGCACGCTCCTTATCGTTTGAAAGCTTAAACAACCCGGTTGACGAAAGTGACACGACGTCGAGAAGAAGTCCTAGAGGGCCTTCGTTTTTGGGCCCAGCTGCCCTCTGCCCGACGCTATCCCGCAGCATCTCGTCCACGGTCTTATATACCTTTGACGTCTCGCTATCTAACGCGTCCCACGATACAGTCTTAGCCTATTTCCACAGGCCGTTGTCCTGCTCGCTGGTGCTCGCTTCAATTTCCTTATCACCTCCGGGTGACACCTCCCCAGCCAAATATTTCTTCGGTCCCTATTCCAACTCGTGGCTTGTGTACCCTTGAGCTCGCTCAGTACATTGCCGCCTAACATCGCGCGCTCGTTTGGCGTTATCGCTTGATTGACCCCTACAGCCTCGTCATACTCTTTAAACAATCCGCGAACGCCCTTCAGACATGCCTCTTCTGAATCAGAATCAGATTCAACGCTTATTTTGTCGCCCACTATCCGTGTGCTCCGCAATTTTCTGAATAATTTAATACTACTGCTATCACCCGTCAGGTCACTACGCTACTTCGCTCTCGACCGATTTTTTGCACTCACTTCGTCTCGCTTTATCGCTTCACTCGCTTCTTCCGCTGTTTCTGCCATTTAACGTCCCGTCCTGGGGGGTCCAGGAAGCAAGCTCTTTACTGACCCCTTAGTTGCCAGTTTTCCTGACTCTTGCGTAATTTCTCGCATACACTGCACGATTTGAAGGTCAAACCTCGTAGACCGCATACTTGGCAATACGCATTTCGTGGCACCGTGCCCCCGACCGCGCCCTCGGCCCGAGGGGGTTGGTTAGGGCAACCACGCGACATGTGGCCCTTTTTCTGGCAAGCGTAGTATAGACTCTCAGGGCACTGGGCCGACCGATGGCCTATGCCACTACACGGAAAATAGGCGCCCATAAACGGCCCGGGGCACTGACGATCGCTAGATTGACTTTCTCCAAGCGCTCAACTCCGGAACGGGTTTGCCCGTGCAGCAGTAGCAGTTAAAGGCGGAATCGGGGATCGTGGCCCCAAGTTTCCCGCCACACTGGGCCGGGGCACGGATGGCCATACCCATTGACCTCCGGTCCATGTCGGCGCTCCGTTGTTCCTCGTGGCGTTAAACCTGATGTTTTATATTATGTTAATTGTAGCGCTGGCACCGTTGTTTTCTTAACACCAAGTTACTATATAGATGTAAACTATTACTGGCTATAGTATCATATAAGCGATAGTCTCTAATTATTTCCTGTATCGATTCAAAGTAGTTCAAAAAAGCAACAATAAATAGTAAATAAAGATTGGATATTGATGTTACTATCGATGGGTAAGTTTTATGTAAAGTTATTATTATATACTGATCTTTTTTATCTAAAATTTTGCTATCCATATTTTTTTTAATTTATAGAAACGTCGCGCTTATTTGTCTAGTGAAAATCGCTGGGGTGCGAAAAACATTGTCAATTAAAATTACAAAGCAGTGAAAAAAGTTATCCACTTCGGCCAGGAGTCGAGGAGGGTGTCCGCTGAGGCTTCGGTGTCGAAGTTCGTTAACGCGCCTCTCCGGCAAGAAGGAGGCCCATTCTCAACTCCTGGCCGAAGTGGATAACTTTTTTCACTGCTTGGTAATTATAATGGACAAAGTTTTTCGCACTCCAGTGATTTTCACTATAAAAATAAGAGCGATGTTTCTATAAATAAAAAAAAATATGGATAGCGCAATTTTAGATCAAAGAGGTCAATAAATAATAATTTGACATACTACTTACCCATCGATTAATAACATCAATATCTATGATTCGGCGTTTGACCTAAGACACGCCTAAACAGAGCAGTGAAGAAGGGTGTCCGCCGAGGCTTCGGTGGCGAAGTTGGTTAACGCCCCTTCCCGGCAAGAAGGAGGCCCCAGTTTGACTCCTGGACGAAGTGGATAACTTTTTTTACTGCTTTGTAATTTAGTTGATTAAGTTTCTCGCACTCCAGTGATTTTCACTATAAAAATAAGCTCGACGTTTCCATAAATTACAAAAAATATGGATAGCGCAATTTTAGATATAAGAGGTCAATATATAATAATAATAATATGACTTGAATAAAGATTTTTACGATTAAGTAAGTTGGAAAACGAAAATAAATAATGAACAAACATATACTAAATATGTAGACAAAAGATAATTTCAGTAACAATACAGGGGTGTTTTCTGTAATGAGATTGGATATAAAATTTTTTTTCTAATAATTCAAAGTATTGAGTGAAAAAAACTCAAAATTTCATCAATTTATTTGACAATTTCAGGGCAATAAGCTTACTTTAGTCTGAATATTGCCCATATGTTTTTAGACCTATAGAAAAATTGAAAATTCATCAAAAAAAATATAACAAATTTTTTGAATATAGTGTATGCTATACAGTTATAAAAAGAAAATCATTACGTACGCCACGTTAGAGATCATACGTACGGTAAAATTGTATCTTGTTCCATCTGTGACCGAAAATTTATGAAAGTAACACATTTACGGTGTCATTAAGTATACATAACCCGAAGCACAATAAAATTTGTAAACATTGACGAAAAAATTATTAAGAAAAGATGCATTAAAAAGGCTTTACAATAGAGTCCATAAATAAGTAAATAAAAAATTTTAATAGCATGTGACTTGTTGTCAAACATTATATGATATTTTATATGTAATTTTCTCACTGCTTACAGAATGCACATTCAATTATTTTGAATGGAAATCAAAGGTCAAGGAGTACCCATCAATATTAAAACATCTATGTAAATAAGAAAGAAAGTAAATCAAAAATAGAACTGATTTACAATAAATAACAATATTTATTGTAAAAATATCTCCAGTACGATTCTGAAATTTATTTTTTTTGGAAGTTAGATAATCATATTTCATTCACGTCTATTATGAACCGCTCTTAATTATTCACCATATACCCACTAAAACTTTTATGACAACCATAATTAAATTATCTGAAAGGTATTCATTACATTTTTTATGTAATTATTATAATAACTTATACAATTTATGTAGTTTGATTGAAAATTTTTTTTTTTTTTATTGAAATTCTTTTATCTCCTACCTCAAAGCCGAGATTTTAATTCACTAATAGGGGGTTGGCGCGTGAAGCGTGCAAGGGGCAGAGCCCCAATGGTATATATTTATATTTTATAATTATTTGTGTAGGGCAGTCCACATATCCCCCCCCCACAGCTCCCCCATGTATAAGCAAAAATTCGACCGTTTTCACTGTTTATTTGACATTTCTTACTTTTTCCTAAAACCTGCCACACCCTCCTGCACCATTTTTCTTGCCCCCCTGTAGCCTTTTCGTGCCATTTTTTTGATCCACTCACAATCTCTATGTAGTATAAATCACCCTTATTAATATTATATTTAATTACACTTCAATAATTATTTTTATCTATTATTCCGCATCGCCAAGGATGCAAATAGATGGACTTTATATACATTAATGTAATATAGAATTCATGTTTAATTATGAGTTAATATTCATAAATTATCATCCAATTGTTCTAACTCAATTATAAGTATAAAGTTCTTGGTACATTCAACTTTTTTTGTGTTACTATTGTTTTAAAACAATGTAGAATTCGTTATTTCTTACATGTATATTGCAGGGACTGGACGCGTAGGGCCCCGACCGGGGGCGAGGAAACGCGAAAATGCCCGAATACAGGGATCGGTTTCGGCGGCTTGCCACAGGAAAAGGGAAAAGCAGAGAGAGGCTAAAGAGAAAAGACGTGAGTGTCATTCAGAGAAAGAGTTTCTTATAAGAACCGGACCTAATCAAGTTGAACGGTTGAGGGGTGCTCAGCAACCGCTGGCTCTCTTCTCTGGGTCCTCTCTGGGAACAAGGTCTTCTTCATCCCAAGCCTCTCGCCTCTGCCTGTTTTCTCTTGCCGGTCTGCGTGAGTAAAAGGGGGCTATTAAATAGGCAATTGAAATGAGTTCGTGAATTATCATTACGATAATTCCTCGTCGCAGAAGCAATAAATAGCTTGCAGTAGCTTCGTAGGCGTACTCATATTTCTTTGCTGACTGACTAGCCTATCTCTTTCTTTTTGAAGTTCATTTCTTTTGTTGTTTTTATATACCGTGCTACCGCGTTTTCTAGCCGATATATCCCGTTGATTCTGTGAAGAGCCCACGATTGTACTCTTTATGTTTTCTTTTTAATATTACATCCGAGGGATTATTGAGTCCAGTAAAGTGTAGAGTGTAAGGAATTTCAGTTCAAATATTTAATTATTGTCTATCAGTACATGAAACTCGTTCACGAGTGAGATCGTATAGGCGAATCCAAATTTTGTTATTTACAGTTATTATCTTGCGTTCAATGGTAATTAAATTTCAATAAAAACGAAAGTCTGAAGTATGTTGTTGAACTAATTAAAATTATGATTTATTGATATACTAGAGCCACGTCAATCGTAAATATCGTGTAAGACTTGTATAAAAAAAGGCGTTTTCTCGTGAGTTAAATACTATGTCATTGTTATAGGAGAAGTAGCGTTAATGCTCTACGAAGCAAGTTTATCCAAAAAGTTGTATAATTTTAAGATACTAAAGAGTAAGTTGTGCGAACAAAAAAAAGCAAATTATTTAGTTTATTTTAAATCCACGATTAATTGGGGTTGAATAGTGTCTAACAACTACGTTATGTTTTCTTACTTTCTTATTTTCTTTTTTCATTATATCGATAAATTAGTCATTGCGTCAAGACCAAAGTTTGTAACTCTTTTAAAGACGAGAGATTTGAATATACTTTAAAATTGAATTATAATCGTTTTGTATTTCTTTCTTTATACACATTGTGCTCCTGGTTTTATCGTATACCTTATCCCACATATAAAAAAAACCCCGCAATATATATGATATAACTATATAGGATACAACTATATATTTACAAACTAAAACGTTACATAATTATTAAATAATAGTAACCGTTAAGGTATCGCATAATTTAAAAAGGTTAAGTTAATAATATATTAAATTCAGCTATATGATAACCACGGAGAGAAAGAGCTCTCCATACCCAATTTTAAATTAAGATAATATTTATGACAATATGTATATACAACAATACACGCACATGAATAAAAATTTTACTATCATGCAACTTAAATTGAAAATATATCGAAGTTTCTTGTACAACACTTGAATTGATTGGTGCAATCAAAACATTTACCCAACAAAACACAATCATTTTCCAAACTGTTAAGGTTGTTTAGAAGTAAGGTAAGGATAAAGGGGCATGAAGGGGGATATTACTAAATAGACAACACAGCAAGAGAACAAACGAATAACAAGTTAATTTGAGGGCGATGAAGGGGGGGGGGATGGGGGGGGGTTAGAGGCTCAATCCACTTAAAAAAACTATATACTAAAGGAAGATATACATATGGGACATTCCACGTCAACGCGAACGCTCAAAAAATAGATTTTGCTTTTATCTAACGCAATCGATAGTACTCGTCGAGAAAACAATCCCCTAATTTTTTCAGATTTTTTGACCCACCTCATGACCGTCAGTGACGGTCAAAAAATTTTTCTCTCTAGACCGAAAATCATTATTTTTTCTCTGAAAAATAAAAAAAAAAAATATACAACATAGAGGTGGTTTTCAATGTATTTTTTCGCGTAGATTAAAATAAAAATATTGAAAAAATGTTTTGGGGTGGTTTACACCCCTACATTGCCATTTTCAAGTTTAAAATCGAAATTTCGAAAAGTATGCAATGATTTTTTTTAATTTTTTATTCTTCATTTTTTAACTTTTTTGATCCCCTTTCAACTCGTCAGAGTCGCATAATGGGTGCCACCCGTTAACTTGCCCAAAACAAAGGTTAAAGGCAAAACTCCATGAATTTACCATTATATCTTGTTGCATAACACAAAAATAATCGAGTTTAGTATGTATTCCTACGTTTTTGAGGTCGCTGATTACGAATCAAGGGTTAAATTTTCAAAAAACTAAATGACGGATCCAATATGGCGGCCAATTTTTGTAAAATTCAAGAATTTTAAAATTCTAAAAATACTACTGTAATCTACATCAAATTCTACGTAAAGAATGTATTTTGTATAATAAAACAAAGAATAAACATCTTTAATCTTTTATTTAACCATTCCTCTTTTATTTTTCTTGCACACATACAACAAATATATTTTCGAAACAAACCCACATTATTTTGAATAAATTTTGGNTAACTTTGTCATTTTTGACACTGATTGCAAATTTAAAGTTTAATTTTTAAACAAAAAAATATCAGACTCTACATTGAAGCCATCTGTATTCCAAAATTTATTCAAAATAATGTGGGTTTGTTTCGAAAATATATTTGTTGTATGTGTGCAAGAAAAATAAAAGAGGAATGGTTAAATAAAAGATTAAAGATGTTTATTCTTTGTTTTATTATACAAAATACATTCTTTACGTAGAATTTGATGTAGATTACAGTAGTATTTTTAGAATTTGAAAATTTTTGAATCTTACAAAAATTGGCCGCCATATTGGATCCGTCATTTAGTTTTTTGAAAATTTAACCCTTGATTCGTAATCAGCGACCTCAAAAACGTAGGAATACATACTCAACTCGATTATTTTTGAGTTATGCAAGAAGATATAATGGTAAATTCATGGAGTTTTGCCTTTAACCTTTGTTTTGGGCAAGTTAACGGGTGGCACCCATTATGCGACTTTGACGAGTTAAAAAGGGATCAAAAAAGTTAAAAAATGAAGAATAAAAAATTTAAAAAAATCATGGCATACTTTTCGAAATTTCGATTTTAAACTTGAAAATGGCAATTTAGGGGTGTAAAC